>CAUYQV010084378.1:0-46667 GCA_963574575.1 Galagoides demidoff
GAGGGCGTCCCCACACATGAGGCACTGAATGGGTGAGTCTGACTTGCCAGGGTGAGTCCGTAGGTGTCTGGGGCTGGGATCGGGGTGGTACCAGGCCTCTGCATGTAGAACCAGCTGGAAAAAAATGAGGCTGGGGTTAACCAGCTTGAAGAGTGGCCCAGGCCTATAGAGGGGCATCCCCAAGGCACTGGACAGGCGAGTCTAAATCTCTGGGGTTAGGCACAAACCACCAGAATTTTTTTGCCCAGAGTAGGGAAAGGGAAGAAAGGTTAAAAAGCTGAGAGAGGGGCTATACATGACTGCTTAAGAGGCCCAGAGACAGAGGGAGAAGGAAAGAAGAGTTGGAGTGGGGAAAAGGAAAAAAAAAATTTTAAAGTTCAGAAAGGGGTTCTAGACAACTGCTCACCTCACCATTAAATGGATGAATTTTGGGCAGAGGTTGAAGGGGTCCCCCAATTTCCCTTTGTCTCATAGGAACAAGAATCCATCTAGTTGGGTCCAACACAGTATATCTCAGCCCCCGAAAGGGGCTTCTTCCTGTCCTGGGTTCTCAGCACCAAAACAAGAGGTCAAAGACCGAAAAATAAAAGTTTACTCCAAAACATGAAGTGAAAGGACGTGGAGTCCAGGTTCTGTGTAGGCAACATTGGCCTTTATTTCCACCTGGGTGGGGGTGAGCTGAGTTCAAGAAGGAAGTCAGCACATGGGTTAAGGTGGATGGGGATTTAAGGGGTTGGAAGGGTTGGGGTGGGCACATTCCCTCTTTCCTGGGTGAGACATTCTATTTGGGTGAGTTGGTTTTATTTGGGAGGGTCCTTCCATTTGATGCTATCAGATTTTTCGCATGTTCACCATTCTCATTCCTGTATTTTGCCTCAGGAATTTGTGCATCAAAATATTCAATTAATATTTGTAAAATTCCTGATGTACCTACCAAAGTCAAACTGATACCTATTTAATAGTAATTTTATTATATTGTGGAGCATATACTTCTTAAGCAGAAATTACTAAAGTTTATGATAAATTCGGAAAGAAAAAAATTATTTTGTGGACCTTTGTTTGACTTCTTCCATAAAGTATTTAAAGTGCCATTGTAAGTTAGACAGGTTTGCATTTTCCTTTAAAAGCCTATGAAGTATTTTTTTTTAAAGAAAATATATACAAAGAATTTTTTTATTTAGTTAATCAAATAATAAATTTTAAAAGTTGAGTTATCTTTCTTACTAGTTCTTAGAGTTACAAAGAGACTGTTAAATATAGGACAAAATGTGAATTAGCAAAATTTAACATATATTTTGTATATTTTTTCCAAGTGGGGTAATAAAACATGTAATAGTACATTTAAAAAATATGGTGTACTTTCTTAAATAACAAAATTCTGTAGCTAAGACCAGAGATGACACTATGACCATTTAATTAGTAATATGTACTATTGGGGTTTGGGTCATTTTTATTTTCACGTGTAGACAGAGAAACATAAGCGTGTGTGTGTGTGTGTGTGTGTGTGTGTGTGTGTGTGATGTGTGCAGATGTATGCATATAAGTGTTGAAATAATAATGTACAAAGACTTTGGACCCTGCTTGTTTTGGTAACTCACAGGGTTCCATTAAATCCATATTTGCTGACCCCCTCCATGTTGTCAGGATCCACCTGCAGATGTTAAAAAGTGAAAAACCCCTAAAAGTTTTCCACATTTTGCCTTGTCATTCTATTCAAATGCAACTCACTTTTAGACTGGGGGGAAAATGTTTACCTGATCCTATTGGCCCATTCTTTAAGCCTATTATTCTCCTAAGCAGTGTAAACAACCTGTAACTTTGATCTTGCTAAAAGCAAAACATAATAGGTTCTATATAATCCCCAGGGTATACTGTTCCCTTTGTTCTTCTAGCCCTTTCTTCTAAGTAGCTTTACATCCCATTGCCCGGTCTCTACTGCACAGGCAGCATTACAGTCTTGGGAGTTGCATGCTCTTTAATGGATATAAAGTGGGAAGGTGTGGGGAAAAATCCCAGCTTCACTGCCTTGGAGAGCCATTACTATGAAACAGGGAGGGATTGATTAGCCTTACTGGGCAGCAGCCTAGGCCTGACTCTCTGATACATGGGTAGAGGGTGGATAGATCCTACAGATATCCTCCCATTTCTCTCTGATCAGGTTAATGTTTTAGGAGTTTAGTCAGTTACTACATATTCCCCAATCAAGCCAGTTGCTCTAAATTTAGGGAAAGTTCCTCCCAGAGACTGGGAAATCTTAGACTGATGACCCTAATTTCCAGCACTATGGTGATTTTTCATTCTGTTTGGTTTGGGGAGGAGGACTTTCCCTGGGAAGCTAGCTCATATGCAACTAGCTAGCATCTATCACACCCCAGAGATCACCTCAGTTAAATTTTAATCAGAAAGGAAAGTATTTGTCATTTCTCTAAGATGAATATTTGCCCAGTGTTCTGGAAAATTTAAAATACTGCTCTTAGCATACCAATTATAAGTAGAATACTATTAACCTTTGGTGTAGCCATTGCCCTTACAGCATTCACTGCTGTGCTCTTATGCCCAATTTTCATAAAGTAATCAAACGCTTTGATAAATTGTCACCCACAATGTAACTGCGCACTTATCCTCTACTAACTAAACATAAATACCTTTGGTTCATATTGATTTAATTTGTTTTCATTAAGAAATGTCTATTGATCAATTCCTATGTACAAGAAAACACAGTGCTGAACATGAGCTGGATATGAGGATGAGAAAGCATAAACCAAACACATTCTAGAAATAACAGATACAAGTATGCAAGTCAGACACAACACTGAAGAGAGAGGGAGGCTATCCAGCCTCACTCCTGTATCCTGAGGTTCACTTAAGCCTTTTAGCTAATTCTATATTAGTCCTTTCTGCTATATGAGAAAATTAGTATTTAATATGTGTGCATCTCCATTAGGAATAAGCATTTTAATATTAGGGCTATGTTTTAATCAACTCTAGATTCTTATCTCCAAAACAGATGCCAGGAATATAGTACTTGTGTATACTGTGGTCGCTTGGCTTAATATAAAAAAACAGATTAAAGGTTAAATAGTAGAGAACCCCTAGTATCAATTTTAATAATACCTCTAGCCAATTTTAATAAAGGAAAGTATTGTAATTACTATTTGGCTATAAGTTGAAGTTATTTTTAAAGAAAAGTCTAAAGCATTAACATGTGTGACTTCACTGATTTTCTAAAATTCCCATGAATAATTTTTAGCATTAATGGTAAATATATAGGCTTGGCGCCCAAGGCTCAGTCAGTAGGGCACTGGCCACATACACCGAGCCTGCCAGGGGCCTGCTAAACAGCAATGACAACTGCAACCAAAAAAATAACCAGGCATTGTGGCAGGCACCTGTAGTCCCAGCTACTCAGGAGTCTGAGGCAAAAGAATTGCTTGAACCCTATAATTTGAGATTGCTGTGAACACCATGGAACTCTACCAAGGGCAACATATGAGACTCTGTCTCAAAAAAAAAAAAAAAAAGATAAGGATATAATAAAGATTGCATTAAACTCGATAACTCAAAGTTGTATTTATTTGCATGGCTTTTTCTATATTATATAGACATTTTCATATATAACCTTTTTTTTTTTTTTGGTAGGAAAGTTCTTTATTGGTGGGGGAGGGAGGCTGCAGAGCAGCACCAAGGAGGAGAGAAAAGAGGAGAGAGAGAGGAAGTGAGAGGAGGAAAGAGAGGGGGGAGAAAGGAGGAGAGAGAGGGGGGAAAGGGGGAGAGAGAAGGAAGGAAAAGGGGAGAGAGAGAGAGAGCATAACCTTTAAATTATTTGTTAAATTTTTCATTTCAGTTGTGAAACTTTGCTGTGGCATCCCAAAGCCACAATTTCTAGGGACACTTTCATCATGAAGGTATTGACTTAATCAACTCAAAATGTAAAATTAACAAATCTTGATTTTTTTTTATACTCTGGTCATCTCATATTGCACTCCTATTTCCCTTAGATGTCTTATAAAGTGTACAATATATAATAATTATATCATTTTCTTTTTTTATGTATTTTTAAATTCTTATTTCAATTTCTATTAATTTCAGGGGCGTATGTGCAGATTTGTTGCATGGTTATATTGCAGAGTGGCAGAGTCTGGGCCTTTTTTTAACCTTCACCAGTTAATGTACATCTCATACCACTCTCCCACCACCCTGCCACCTTTCCAAGTTTTCAGAATCTATTATTCCATTCTCTGAGCCTATGTGAACTTATTATTTATCTCCCACTTACAGATGAAAACATTCAGTGCTTGAATTTCTGTTCCTACGTTATTTCAATTAAGATAATGGCCTCCAGTTTCATCCACATTGCTGCAAAACCCATGATTTCCTTCTTCTTTATGGTTGAGTAGTATTCCAGGGTGTATATACATCACATTTCCTTTATGCAGTCCTCTGTTGATGGACACTTATGTTGGTGAATAGCCAACTTATACTTATACTGTGAATAGCAAGTGCTGTTATAAACAAGTGCAGGTATCTTTTTGATATAATGATTTCTTTTCCTTTGGGTATATACCCAGTAGGAAAATTTCTGGATTGTGTGGTATATTATTTTCCTTTTTTTTTTTGAGGAATCCCCATGCTGTTTTCCAGAGAGGTTAGGTACTCATTGACGTTTACTTAAACAGCATATAAGCAATCCTTTATCTCTCTATTAGCGTCAACATCGATTGTTCTTTGATTGTTAATAATGGCCCGTCTACCTGGAGTAAGATGGTATCTCATTGTGGTTTTCATTTGCATTTCTTCAATGTCTAGTTATAGTAAGCATTTTTCATGTGTTTATTGGGTATCTGTATCTCTTCTTTGAAAAACATCTGTTCCTGTCATTTGCCCACTTTTTAATGGGGCTTATTTGGTTTTTTCTTATTCAGTTGTTTGAATTCCTTATAGATTCAGGATGTTAATCTTTGTCACCTGTATAGGTTGCAAATATTTTCTCTCATTCTGTGAGCTGTCTATTTGCTCTGTTGATTATTTCTTTTGATGTGTAGAAGCTTTTTAGTTTTGTTGAGGCCTATTTGTTTATTTTTGGTTTTGTTGCACTTGCTTTTGGGGTCTTAGAGATTCTTTGCTTAGGCCAAAGTCCGACAGAACTTTTTCTAGGTTTTCTTTTAGAATTTTTATAGTTCTGGGTCTTAAATTTAAGTCTTTAATCCCTTGAGTTAATTTTTTACATGATGAGAGGTAAGAACCAGTTTCATTTTTCTGTATATGGCTATCCAATTTTTCCAGCACCTTTTATTAAATAGGGTATCCTTTCCTCAGGATATGTTTTTGGTCCATTTGTTGAAGATCAGTTGGTTCTAGGTATGAGGCTTTATTTCTGGGTTCTTGATACTGTTCCATTGATCTATGTTCTATTGTTATACCAGTACAATGCTCTTTTGGTTACTATTATTGTGTATAATTTGAAGTAAAGTAATGTGATCCCTCCAGCTCTGTTTTTTTTATTTAAGTTAGGATTACTTTGGCTATTTGGAAGTTTTTGGTTCTGTATGAATTTTAGGATTGTTTTTTCTAATTTTGTAAACAATGATATTGTTATCGTAATAGGAAGTGCTTTGAATCTATCGATTGCTTTGGGTAGTATGGTCATTTTAACAGTACTGATTCTTCTAATTCATAAGCAGAGGATATTTTTTATGTGTTTCTGTCATCTAGGATTTTTTTCTTCAGTGTTTTGCAGTTTCCCTTGTAGAGATCTTCCACCACTTCGGTTAAATTTGTTCTCAGGTATTTAACTATTTTGTAGATATCATAAATGGGACTGAGCTCTTGAATTGGTTCCCAGACCGGTCATTATTGGTGTATGGAAATGCTACTGATTTCTGTACATTAACTTTTTATCCTGACACTTTACCAAGTTCACTTATGAAGGAGGAGCCTTGAGTACAGTTTCGGTGTAAGATAGTATTATAAGTGAACAAAGACATTTTAACTTTTTTTTTTGTTATATTTTCAATGGCATCCAAAATTTCCTTTATTCTTTCATTTCAGATTATTATAGGGATACCTACAATTAGGTTACATAGTTTGCTTTTGTAAGGTGAAGTCTAACTTGTAGTTTTGTCTCTCACCCAAGAAGTATGCTATACCCCCACACAATGTACCCATTAGCTAGGAATTTACCCAACTCTTTTCTCCCCTCTCCCTACTTGAATTGTATTGAGTTTTTTTCTCTCCTGTGAGCATGTAGGTGTTAAACTACTAGTTCCAATTTAGTACTGTGCACATGTGATGTTTGTTTTTCCATTCTTGTAATACTTCACTTAGGAAAATGTTCTCCACTTCCATCCAGGTTGTTATAAAACATAAAAAAAAAATCTCTATCTTTTGGTGGCTGAATACTATTCCATGACATACATTTACCACAATTTATTAATCTAGTCATGTATTGGAGGGCACTTGGGTTGTTTCTATATTTTTGTGATTATGAATTGTGCTGCTATAAACATTCAAGTACAAGTGCCTTTATGATAAAAAAGTCTTTTTTTCTTGTGGGTAAATACCTAGTAGTGGGATTGCAGGATCCCGTGGTAAGTCTACTTTTAGTTTTCTGAGGAAGCTCCATACTACTTTCTATATTAAGTTGTACTAGTTTGCAGCCCCACCAATAGTATATATGTTCCTTTCTCATCACATCCACGCCAGCAACTGCTGCTTTAAGACTTTATCATGTGAGTCATTCTCACTGGGGATAGGTGATATCGCAGTTGGTTTTGATTTGCTTTTCTCTGATGATTAGAGACAATGAGCATTTTTTTCATGTGGTTGTTGGCTATTAGTCTGTCATCATAAGAAAACTTTCTGTTCATGTCTCTTGCACAATTTTAATGGTGTTGTTTGATCTTCTCTTTTTGATTTGCTTGAGTTCTTTGTAGATTCTGGTTATTAGCACTTTGCTGGATGTATAGCATCAAACATCTTCCTTTCTGTAGGCTGTCTCTATGCTTTCTTTATTGTGAGCTTGGCTGTGTGGAAACTTTTTAACTTGATCAGGTTTTTATAGTATATTTCTATGCTTCATATGGAATCAGAAAGAACCCCAAATAGCCAATGCAATTCTACAGAATAAGAACAAATCTGGAGGCATCACTTTTCTAGACTTCATTCTGTATGAGGCTAGTAGTAGTGTACAAAACAGCATGATATTGGCATAAAATAGAGACATAGACCTGTGGTATAGGGCAGAGACTCTAGAGATGAAACCAGTCTTATAAACAACAGCATACATCAGGGAAAAAATCTCTATTCAATAAGTGGTGTTGGGAGAAGTGGTTCTCCACATGTAAAAGACTGAAACAGGACTTGCACTTCTCACACTCATAAACATTAACTCATGATAGATAAACAATGCAACTTCTTCTTTTCCAATTTAATGCCCTTAATTTTTTTTCTCTTGCCTGATTTATGTGGGTGAATACTTAGTAGTGGGAGTGCAGGTTAGCACTTCTGGTATGATGTTGAGTATGAGCAGTGAGAATGGGCATCCTTACTTTTTTCCAGTTCTAAGGGAAATGCTTTCAACTTTTCTCTGTATAGGGTGAAATCAGCTGTAGGTTTTCCATATACAGCTTTTATTATTTTGAGGTATATTCCTTCTTTGCCTATTTTTTAGAGGGTTTTTTATCAGGAAGGGATACTGCATCTTATTGATTGCTTTTTCTGCATCTTTTGAGATCATTGTATGTAATTGTCATTTACAGCGTGGTGTTTTAAACTATACATACCTTGTGGAATGACTAAATCTAGCCAATAAACATATAGAAAATCTCACAAAGTTATCATTTTTGTGGTAAGAACATTTAACATCCACTCATCTAGCATTTCTTAAGAATATAACACAATGTCATTATCTATAGTCACATGGTGACTATCTTTTGGACTTATTCTTCCCATCTAAATGAAATTTTTTATCCTTTGACCAGCATGTCTCCAACCACTCCCCCAACTGCCCCAGCCTCTAATAACCACCATTCCACTCTACTTCTATGTGTTCAGTTTTTTTAGATTCTGTAGATGAATAAGATCCTATGGTGTTTGTCTTTTTGTGCCTGGTTCATTTCACTTAACATAATATCTTCCAGGTTCATCTATGTTGTCATAAATGGCAGGATTTTCTTCATTTTTATGGACAAATAGGTATTCCATCATGGACACATGCCACATTTTTTATTGCCCTCCTCTATCCATGCTCCCTTGTTCCCCGACCCCCCACCTTGAATTAATTTGAGTTTTTCCCTTATGTGGATGTGTGTTAGGTCCTCTATGGGCTTTATATTAGTACTGAATACACTGGAGTCTTGCTTCTCCATTCTTGTGATGCTTTACTGAGAAGAATGTGTTTTAACTCCATTCATATTAATACAAAAGATGTAAAGTTTTCATCTTTTTGTTTTTTTGCAGTTTTTGGCCAGGGCTGGGTTTGAACCTACTACCTCCAGCATATGGGGCTGGCACCCAACTCCTTTGAGCCACAGGTGCTGCCCCAAGTCTCCATCTTTTTCAGTGGTTGAATAATATTCCATGGTATCCACATACCACTTTTGGGGGGTCACCTTTTACATTTGTTAGGTAAAATCTATCTTATAATTCTGTCCCACCCCCATCTTATTGTGGCTTTAATTTGCATTTCCTAGATGATGAGTAATGTTGACCATTTTTCATATATCTATTGGTCACTGTCTCTTTTATGGGACATATGTGTTTAGGTTTTCCCCATTTTTCAATGTAGTTATTCATTTTCTTGCTATTGAGTTTTTTGAATTTCTTATGTATTTTAGATATTCATCCCTTGTAAGATGTCTAGTTTTTAAGTAGTTTCCTCATTCTGTAGGTTGTCTATTTACTCAGTTGATTGTTTGCTTTTTTGTGCAGGACCTTTTTAGTTTGATCAATTTCATTTGTCTATTTTTGCTTTTGTTGACTCTCCTTTTAAGATTATTTTCAGAAAATAATTATCACTTTCAGCATAAGTCTTCTTATTTCACTTAAAGGAGTCACACTGTGAATGGCTTAAGTAGGTTATTCCCATTTCCCTCTATTATTTATGCTTGAAGTAACTGCTGAGCTGTTGCTGCCACCTTAATCAGTCACGAAAAATCACAGGGTGGCAGCTAAAAGAAGCAAAGGCTGAGTAACATGGCTGAAGTAGGAGGACACTAATCTTTTTTAAAACCAAGAACAAAATTATTCCATGTGATGACTTTCAGTCTCCCTTAAAATTGACAATGCAGGTTCAGAGTAATGAATCCGTAGGCTTTGAATTTCTTAACTGTTTATTTTGACAATTGCTTATGATGATTCTATATCTCTTTCTCCTGCTTGGTAAATATATTCTTTTTTGTGATCTCCCACACCATTATATTTAGGCACTGTATGTTCCACAATTTTGACCTGTGATTTGAGTCTAATAAATCTAATTACCTGTGAACTGTTGGGGAAAAAAATGTTATAGCATATCACTAGGGTATTTTTATTATCTATTTTAATACCTTTCTATCATTTTTGAGATTCTAAATAGATATTAATTAATTATAATCAGTTTAGCATATAATAAATTCAACTATGTATTATTTATCCTAATGAAATGATGACTGATAATCTAATTCCAGGGTTAAGTTACACAAATTATGGAATTCTCGTGGCATAAGTTATTACATTATTATTCATTATTATCAAAGATGTATTTAAAATTTTAACCTACCTTTTTGGCCAATATCACAACAGGTTAGGCAGCAAGCTAGTCTGGTTGAAATCTAAGGCAAATCACAAATTTCAGGACTTCCATTCATTTATCTGGGGGGAAAGGTTGACACTCAGGGCACTTATGTACATGTATTCTGTGTTTGTGTTCAGTAATACAAAATTCAGAAATGGTTAGGAGGAGGATCTATTACTAAGATAGGAAAGCCAAATAGGATCAGATTATATACGGGAAATTTCTTTCTTCCGTGAATATTTTATCTTTCACTTTTATCATAAGCTGTGCTTTCAATTTTCGAGTCTTTTGTTATAGTTTAAATGAAGCAGGTTTCCTTGAAAGAAGTTACAGAACTGAATGCTTGATGCTTCTGATGGCTCTAAATGATACTCTTGTTCAAGTTTTAAAAGAAATGGTCTTTAAGCATAAAGCTGATATAACTCAATCTGTCCTCACTAGTCATCTGTTTGCCTAATTAAATCCTATCTGTAACAAAGCACTTAGAAAATAGAATTGCTCAAGGAAGGTATTCTTTCCTGAAAATAAAAAGCGCACAAACTGGACTCAAGTCAGATGTTAGTTGACTTGTTCAATCAATGTGTAACAAGCAGAGGGTTTCTTGCTATAACATCAATGCAAGAATAATACAAATGCAAAAGAATTTTGGTTGGAATCAGGCATTTCAGGAACTAGAATAAGTGGAGTCAGGATTTGAGGAGGGGGAGACTCCTGTGTCATTGCTTTCTGGTAGTGCCAAGTTCCACTGGAAATTGCACTTTTGATACAACAACATTCACACACTTGAAAGGGGTTATACACATCCTTGTGGCAAATTACATCCTAATTAAGCCACTTCACGTTTATGAATGTGAAATTTTCCAATAGCTGAAATTGCTGCTTTTTCATTCAATTAGAGATTATGAGAGTTTTCTCTCCTTTTTGTGGATGGAGTTGAGGAATTACTTAATTACTGATGTTAAAAGCAATGTTGTTATGTGAATTAGTTTCTGTTTTAAAAGCACTTTTTGATTTTTGTGTTGCAGGCACTTTTCATGTCTGTCTTCTAAATACATGTGCCCAGGTGTCCCCGCTGTCATGAGCACCTTGCTGGCTAATATAAATGCCTTCTATGCTCATACCACAGTTTCGACAAATGTACAGGTGTCTGCTTCAGATCGGTTTGCCGCTACCAACTTTGGTGTAAGTATCATTTTGTAAACTTTCAAATTCATAGTAGTTTATGGAAGTCACATTCCAAGAGGCTTTGGACTTCAGATATTCTCAGAATTTTACTGCAGAAGGTACATGTTGGGGTATATCTCTTAGTGTAATAGGCTACATCTCAAAATTTATTTGCAATGTTTTCAGTGAAATAACCGAATGTCAATAGGAATCTTCATAAGATTGAATCTCCCTATCTGGAGTGATGTTTTCCAGTGGGGGAAAATCATCTATTTGATAAGGGAATGCTGAGATTTTATAGGCAGTTTTCTATGTATGCAAATTTGAGGTTCACCATTTCAGATTCACCATTATTTAGATAGTTTTCTGGTAAGTGTGAGCTTGGCTACCTTCTCTGGTGCCTGTGAAGCTTCATTTACACTTCCTGTTGGTTTCTGCCCATACTAATAGGTAACAGCACATTTCTACACCAAAAATAGTAGGTGTATAAAGAGCCTAAAAGAACAACCTCTACCTAATTAGGCTGCCCATCTGAAGTATTTGAAGGGATCAAGAGCACATTGAAAGTAGAAATGTAAGAACTCTTCAAGAGCCTGAGGGATCTGTGTGTTGCACCTATCACTGGAATCCATTCTCTACAAGTATAATAAAATTGAAATTGGCAAGACTGGAAATGGATTAAGAGTAATCTCAGTGAAGTGGTAAGAGTCAAAACTAACATAGAATTAGTGTGGATGGAGAAGGAAGGACAATTTCAGAGCTTTTCAGGACATAAATTCAACAGTGCTTGATGCCTTTGGGGACATAAGCACTGAGGGAAGGAGAACATGGTCTGGGAAGAGTCCCAGGGTTTTGGCCACGGCAGCTGAGTAGGAAGTATTGCTATTCAACAGCTCTGTCAGATATATATATATATATATATTTTGAGACAGAGTCTCATTTAGCCACCCTCAGTAGAGTGCTATGGCATTACAGCTCACAGCAACCTCCAACTCTTGGGCTTAAGCGATCCTCTTGCCTCAGCCTTCCAATTAGCTGGGACTATAGTTGCCCATCACAATGCCCAGCTATTTTTTGGTTGTAGTTGTCATTGTTGTTTGGCAGGCTCAGGCTGGATTCAAACCCAGCTCTGGTGTCTGTGGCTGGTACCCTAGCTGCTGAGCTACAGTTGCCAAGACAGATAAATATTTTTATTCTCCTTTTCTTTGTCTTGGAGGAACTAAGATTTATTGTAAGAAACTGATTCGTGACACTAGAATCTATAGTGTGTCTTCTATACTTACAATTTCATTCACTGACTAGATTTTTATTATTGAATATATCATTAGAAATAAAATTTGGGGGCATGTCATAAAACAGAAACAATTGAGGCACAGTAGATAGAAAGGTGAAAACCCAGAAGGGGGAAAAATGTGCTGCTGGGTTTATTCTTTCTTCTGCCCTTTTGTTCTAAAAGAAAGAATACATATGTAGTGGGTGAGGTGAGTTTGAGTGAATCAAAGGAAAAAGTAATTTCTACATAATGACAAATCAAATAAAATACTAGCAAAAGAGAACACTCTTTGGGTGGGAAGTCATGGAGGTTAAGTTTTTATTTAAATTTAGGAAATCAATTTACTCATTGAAACTGCATTTTCTCAACTTGTTCAATAGAGATGGCTATTGTGTTCAGACATTTTTCTTACATTTAAGATGAACATCAAATGAGAGAAAAGATGCCAAGCTAGTTTGTAAAAGTTAAAAATGCTCTTCTTCTGTAAGGTGTGAGGATTTGTCTCTCCTGCACTGTGTACAGGATAAGCCGGTGCGTCACCAGCAGCTGTTAGCCCCAGTGACTCCTGTTGGGGCTGGGAGCAAAGAACATCCCCTAGCTACCTCAACAAATGCTGTTAGCCCAACTACTAGATCGCAGAACTGTTCTGTTCCTAAAAACCTCATCTTAGTAACAGCACTCATTGCCTTGGGACAATGAATAAAGTAAATTGTAACATAAAGAATTCTGTGTTACGAAATTGTCTGGTTTCTAATATTCTGCCTGTGGAGCATAAGCCAGCCTTATGAAACTTCCAAGAAAGAAGATGTGTTTATATGATTAATATCCACCATAAAAGCTATCTGGAGGAAAATTAGATAGCATGCTCCTTCACTTCATGCTGACCCGAAGAAGAGAAAGCAGATTGGTTTGGATACATTTCAGCGTTTGGGGGGCAACATGGTTATGACAAATTGCATTTTAGAAATCATATAACTTAATGTAGACTGGAGAAAAAAAGAAATATTTCTTTAAGGAACATCTTAATAAGTTGGTTATTTGTATATGGACTTATTGATATTTTTCTCTAACTGCTGAAAATAATGCTATTTACTAAGTTAAATGTATTTAATTATAATGTCTCCCATGTCCACTTTGGAGCCTTGAGTTTTGATTCACCTGGCCACTGTCACTTGGGACCTAGAGATGATATTATATGGTACTTTCTTTATCTCTCTTGAAGGTGTGTCACCCAGATGTTTTGAGTCCTCCAAATATAATACAGTGGAAAAAGATTTCTTAGCAAGAAGAACTGTAAAGCAGGCAAATATTTAAGGAAAAAAAGAAATGTGACTCTTATAAATATAGATTTTTTTTATGTATAGATGTCGTTTGAAATTATGGTGTGAATGAAAAATGCTTAAAAATTGAAAAACACAGAAGCCTTGGATGTAGGGAGGAGGTATAAGCAAAATTTGGTGAGGAAAATGGTTAGAGAAATTGGATAAAAATGATAATGAAAATGGGATATTATAAAAGGCAAGGTAAACAATTTTGGGAAGGGGCAGTGCATAACATTGTCACTTGTCATGGAGAGTTCAAGCAAGGTGAGGAAAGAAATGAGCCCATTGGATTTGATAAGTAGAAGGTCATTGTCCTGTGAAACAGTTGAGGCCTGAGTGTGATTTCAGGGTGTCATTCAGTGAATGCCATAGATCAGTGGTTCTCAACCTTCCTAATGCCTCCTAATGCTGCAAACCTTTAATATAGTTCCTCATCCTGTATGACCCCCAACCATAAAGTTATTTTCCTTGCTACTTCATAACTGTAATTTTGCTACTGTTATGAATTATAATGTAAATATCTGATATGCTGGATATATTTTCATTGTTACAAAGGGGTTGTGACCCATAGGTTGAGAACTGCTGCTTTAGAATGAGAAGGGGCAAGATGTGTTCATAAATTTGAAGAAATAGTGTGAGATTCCTCAAGAGTACACAAGCATGAAAGGAGGAAGGTGGTATGGATTTGGATTAGCCCCCAGGGGGAACACAAAGAGAAATTCTGCACCATGTAAAAGGAATTTCTACTAAAGCTGGTATTATGTGATGTTGGGCACTATGGATTTGTTGTCACAGTAATTCATGGGGTTGTGAGCTCTTCCCTGGATTTGTCAGCATAATGATGCTGAAATTTTGCAGGAAAAAAGGCAATAGAAGGGAATTTATGCAGTAATGATGCTGTAAAGAGAAAAGTTGAAGTGATTTGCCATGGGGTCTAGGTTTTAATAGATGGCTCCATGACAACTATGATTGAAATGAAGAGGAAAGAAGAGAAGAAGACAGAGAAAGAAAGACAGAGTCAGAGACAGAGGGTTATGTTTCAATCCCCATTCCAAAAGGGAAGTCTCATGTCCAGGGTGTAACTGTGGGAGTTGACTTTTAGAAATTGATTGTAAAACATTGGCATGCTACAGCTGGCTTGTACCTGCTCATGAGGACTGATTGCTAAATTTTCAGGGATATTTCAAGCTGGTTGTTAAACACAGCCATCCTTGAAATGGCATATGTTGAAAGTATTTGCATCGTGGAAATTGGCAAGTGCTAAACATCAAGGCTTTCTGCTTTCAGAGAGCCAGTTTGCCAGTGCATCATTGAGGGCAAATGTGGTCTGTAGTAAAGACCTGATAACTTGATTGGATAAAATATCTCTGTGTATGTAAAGGACACTCACAGATAGATCGGGTTGGAAAGGATGAAAACTCCATGAGGTAGAAGTCAATATTTTAATTTTGAAGAAGTCTTTAAGAAACCTATTTAATAAGTTTTTTCTTTGACACAAATATCAAACAAATTACTAGTAAAATTGCTATTTCCTAACTGTTTTTGTTTGTCTGTTTCCTGAGCATATATACCCTCTTTGGCCTAGCCAGTCCTAGGCAACACAAAATATGCTAATACATGTATTTTTTACTATTAAATATCGATTTTTATTTGTCTATTTTTGCATCCAATACATATTTATCTGATACTTCATGTCAGCTACTACAACAGGTAATGGAAGGACAGAAAATAACTGTTGACCTTTACTTTCTGAAGGTCATGTTCTAATGGAAGAATCAAGTAAACATGTGTAAAATGTTTACATTGTGTATATTGCTGTCAAAATGTGGAACGCACCAACGAAGTTTGATCTTGTAAATGCTTTGAGTGGGGCACAAAATGATTGATTCTCTTTGGGGGCTCATGGAAGCTTGACAAAAGAATAGGACTTTTAGGGATAAGTAGTATTTTCAAAACCCAAAATTAGTAGAAAAACTGTGACAAGCCTAGGAAGATATTTGAGTAAAAATGATGAGAAGATACGAAATAGGTTCAACCAAATGTGTGTAAAATAGTCTCCCTCCTGAGTAGGGCAGGTAGAATGAAAGACGAATGTCTAAGAGGAGGCTGGAGTTACTGATTGGTAATTAGATGTTAAGGGCCTTTAGTGCTATGATGTGTGAGCTTCATTCTTAAGGCATAGGGTACAATCTGATAGAATTCTGCATTAGGAAGATGACTCTGCAGAGGAACTATTGCAGAGGGGAGAGAGAGAATTGTGTAAGAGACAGCATTCACAGTGATGGAAGACCTCCTGGCAATTTTAAGTAGAAAGGGATTTAACATAGTCTACAGTCTTATCGGAAGGACTGGAGGAGGAACCCTGCATAATACCCTCAAAATAGTACAGTGAACTGTTAGCTTTCCTACAACCAGGAAAGGTTGGCACAGAATAGTCCAGTGAACTGTTGCCTACAATGGGAAGCTGCCTCTGTTGTCAGTGACACACTGTCTTTTCAAAAACACAAAGCTAGGAACAGGTGCTTTTAAGAATAAAAAAATTTTAATAGAAAATTCTGTATAAAATTAATATTTATTTATGAAGAACAGCATAAACATTATAAAATCCAGGAATTAGAAAAACCCTCATGATATTTCCTTTAATGAATTGCCTGAAGAACCTCTGTAATACTTTTTTCTATAATTTTTGGCTGCTGATTCTTTGCTCAGTTCTTCACATAGAAAATATTCTGAATTTTTTTTTATGGAAAGAAAAGAAAGATAATTCAGTACTTTAGCAGAGTTGCTAAAATATGTACCGTTGATACTTTAGAAAGGATTGCTTTACTTTCATAAAGCCATGTATATTTTAATGAGTTTTAAAAAATTCGAGTAAATATCTCTTATGTTATGATTCATATGTGATATAAAAGCAAAAATTGCACCCAGCAAATTTAAATAGGCAAGGCTGACTTTATTCAAAGCTACTGCAATGGGGAAGAGAGGTCAGAGATTACTGTAGCTGGAACTCAACTCCTCTGAAAGAAAAGGAAGGACCTGGGTGGCACCTATGGCTCAAAGGAGTAAGACACTGGCCCCATGTACTGGAGGTGGCGGGTTCAAACCCAGCCCTGGCCAAAAAAAAAAAAAAAGAAAGAAAGAAAGAAAAGAAAAAGAAAAGGAAGGAAGCTTCTAAGGGCTGGAATAAATCAGAGGGTCAGAGGGAGAGTACAAGAGGATGTTGGGGGAAGGTTGAACAACAGGGTGTGTTCAGCACTCTGAATTATTATGAGTTTGCGCTTTCTTTTCTGTGACTAGGCTATCTGTGTTAATTGATGCCTATCAAAAGTAGGCTCCTGAATCCCCAAGAAGGCTGAGATGTGGGGATACTCTCTTCTTGATGATTACATTTCAAAGGGAAAGCTTCCAAATCTTTCAGAGATCTTTCTTGGATTATAAAACTGGCAAGAGGCTTTTTAAAAGATTTACATTTCAAGGGGAGAGAAAGAACTTGCAATTAGAAGCTTTCTGAAGAAAATGCTCTAAGAAAGGGGAGGTCAGGACCTTGTGTCTGGAAGAAGCCTGTTTAGCTTAGTCAGGTTGAGGGCAACCTCAGGGTGCCTTGATTAGTGAACTAGAACATTCCAGTACTTTTCACATTTTCCTTTGAAGGGACTTTTTAAATATGCTTTGAAGTGATGAAATTTATGAAGTAGTTTGTCACTGAAACCATTATTGTAGACGTATTTTATAATTTTGTGACCTTTCCATTGATATCCATATTAATCTCAAATCAACAAGACTTGTACATATGTGTCCAATATGTTCATATGATTAGCATGAATTAAAACATCAAAAAATATTGTAGTAACCCATGCATTAACTCTACCTGAAATGTGTCTCTTTTTATTAATAATTGCTTTTAAAATTATAATGTCTGAAAAAGATGCCCAGTTTCCTAATCCAGATCAGAATAATTTTTATCTTATGCCTATAAATATTACGAAAACTTAAGATGACATGACGAGAGGCTTAAGCACTCCTTTCTTATAAGAACTGTCTTTCCACAGTCCCCAAAATCCTGGGAGAAGCTTCCTGAGAGGGCTTATATGGGGTGGCCACCGCCTGTCCCCCAGTCAAAAGCCCCTCTCTGCGCATCAGCCAAATCCAGCTTCCCAACTGGGTTCTGTAAGGTAAAATTGGTTTTCAGAAGCGAGGAGTAGTTTTAACATTTTTAAATGTGGAAAAAAAAATGACTATTATTTTGTGACACGTGAGTTTCATAAAATTCAATTTCAGTAGACATAAATAAAATTTCACTGGAAAATAACTGTGCCTATTTGCTTACATACTGTCTGTGCCAGCTCCAGTGCTTTGGGGTCAGACTGAACAGTTGTGACAGGGTCTGGGAAGTCGGGAATATTTACCATCTAGCCCATTATAGACAGTTTGCTGACCTGCTCTACTTATTCCGGTCAACTAATTAAACCCAAAGTTTTGATAACTGACAATACTTAGTCATGGTAATATTAATGGGCTTCCTACTAGACATGTGTTCCTTATTTAATACAAAAAACTGAATAGTGTGGTGGTTTTAGATATTGTGACATTCCCCTAGGGGAACATTTTTTAATCATCCAGTCTTTTGTTATTTAACTAGATGGTCGACAGGCCAGGCGGTGGGGCCTCCTCTGCAAAACCAAAATCACTCTAGTTAAATATAATAACATAAATAACAGTAAATTTCAAGCTGTCCTGCTGTTTAAAGAATCTCCATGAAAATTCAGTCAGCAGCATACTTTTAATTTCACATCATCTGATATTGTGGGGGATTCAGTGACAAGAAACCCGGCAGTTTTTTCCACAGTTTTCTCTTTTCCTTGAATGTAAGATTTTCAGCTGGGCGCTGAAGCCCAGGGAGGGAAATCGAATGTGTGATTTGTATCAGTCAGAATTCTGTTCAGCTGCATGAAACAGAAACTCACCTACACTGAACTGAATAAGATTTCATTTTTTTCCCTCATGTAACTGAACTCCAGATGTGAGGATTTCAGGGCTTGGAGAGCTGCTCCAGACTGTAATTTTTGAAAAGAGTGCAGATGGGGTGGGGAGGGTCTGGGAGCGACTTTCCTAACATTTGTTTAGCTTTTCATCTTGTGGGCATGTGTTTTCTAGGGTCTATTACAGCAGTTCTCAGCGTATGGCTCGCAACCCGCAGGAACTGTATTAAAGGGCTGCGGCATTAGGAAGGTTGAGAACCACTGGTCTATTAGATTTTAGGTGGGGAAAGGGAGGAAGCACAAAGGGAAAAAGTAAGAAAGCTCCAAAGTTGTATTTAACAAAGAAATCGAGGGCAACACTAATATACCAAATACTATCTGCCAAGCACTCTTGGGATCACCCCAAATAATAATTAATTAATTGGCAGGGCATGGTGGCTCATGCCTGTAATCCTAGTACTCTGGGAAGCCAAGGTAGGTGGATCCCTTGAGTTCAGGAGTTCGAGACCAGCCTGAACAAAAATGAGACCCCATCTCTATTAAAAATAGAAAAACTAGCTAGGGGTCATGGCAGATGCCTATAGTCCCAGCTAATTGGGAGGCTGAGGCAAAGGTTCACTTGAGCCTGAGTTTGAGGTTGTTGTGAGCTGTGATGATGTCAGTGCCCTCTACCAAGGGAGAAAGTGTGAGACTCTGTGCCCAAAAAAAAAAAAAAAAAAAAAAAAATTTAGGTAACTGATAATATGGTAACTGAGTCTTTGCTCTTTGGCATAAGGCAACATCTCTTTCATAAAAAAAAGAAAAAAATAATAAACTCTGGCCAATACTATGCTACATGGCCATACCCAGAGGAAAAGAGGTCTGGGAAAATAAGAATTTCATGTTGGGCACATTTGACACATGAGATTGTATTAGAGAGGAACAGCGAAATACCGGATATTGGGCAGAGAATCAGCACAGTTTGCCCCAGTGCGTATAAATAAGGACCAGTGATTGGGGCCATAACATGGGCAGTAGTGAAGATTTGCACCAATCATGGAGGTCAGATAAATCAACCAGAGACATGACACGAATTACAGTGACTTTTACAATCTCCTGAATGACTAACATTACAGTGACCCAAAGTGATTAGGGTAGGGGCTCATCTCTTTTTTTATTTTAATTGAGAGCCACCAACCCATGTGGGGTAGGAGTTGGGAAGTTTATAAAGGCCGGTCTGGTTTACCTCTTCCCTGGGAATGTACAATGGAGAACTGCAGAGAATAATTTAAGAATTTCAACTCATCTCTATTTTTGGTGGCTTCCTTGGCCTAGGGGTCTTAACTTGCCCAGGGAGGAGGCAAATTTCAGTTGTTATGCTCCTTTATTCCCTCCACGCAGGTGCAGACTTTGTTCCCTGATGTGTAAACATGAAGGCAGTTTACTCAGAGAACTGAAGTTTCAACTTAGGAACAATTCATCAACTCCTGTTAATATTCAGTTCACTCCATCAGATCAGTGACTTCAAGCGATGAGAGTCTTAGGCACCATAAATCCACCTCCTACGTGAAACTACTCGGAAAAGTTTCCCTTTCTGTCACTACATTCCAAAGTGCAATTTGGTGGTTTCAGAATATTAATGTAGGGAGAGAAATTTTCTGTCATTGCATCCCATCTCTCCCCGGGTTTTTATTTTTGATGAAAAGACTGGCACTCAGAATAGTGGAGTTTCTACCAACCGGGTTTGTATGTGCCTTTGATGTTTTTCCCTTGTTTGTATTTAATGCATAAAACCCAACCCTGCACTATTAGCGAAACTCTGTTCTCACCGCAGTGTCATACTTCCGTGAAGAGGACAGTCCAACCCCGATACAGCATCAAAAGGAAGCAGAATCATTTCTTGGGCCTGAATGATGATATGCTACTTTTATCACTAAATCATCATCATCCTTTAAAAGCAATTGATTCTTTCAGATTATGAAGTCTGTATTTGCTTCCGAAAGGAAAGAAAATGCTTTTTCAAATTGGTTTTGACAAAAATAACAGCTGTTCCCACTTCTAAAGGTGGGGAGAAATTGACCAACCTATAACTTACCTTCTGGGGAGGTGGAGTTACCGGTTTGCAGTATCAGGAAGAAGGATGGACTGACTTTTCTCTTGATGCCTTTATATTGCAGTGAGTTGTTGGGCATGAGGAAGTACAGAGGCAAATCGTTTGCACTGTTTCGACAGAACACAACTTTCTAGGTACTTTGTTGGAACAGTTACACACTTTTCATTTATCACAGGGAGGTGATAATGACTTATTGAAAAGAGCACAGATTTGATGTTAGAGAAACCTGAGTCTGAATCACTGCTGTACCACAAAGCAGCTCTACAATCTTGGACAAGTCATTGATTTCTTTGATCCTTCTTTGTGTACAATTTGCACAATAATTCATAGAATTGTTCTGAGGACTTACTTTAGGAACGACCATTTATTTCCATTCTCCTATTTTGTGTTTGCCTTGAACAGAGGGAAAAATTCATAAAGCTACTGGACCAGTTGCATAACTCTTTAAGGATTGACCTGTCAAAGTATAGGGTATGTACAAAATTATTTCTGTAAAGGTAAACTGTCTTATAATGCAATTTCTCATTATATTATAAAAATTACCCATTAGGTAATGGAAGAGTAAAAATACTGACCTTAGGAATCCAGTACATCCACTGTGTCAGTCAGATGCTTTCTGCCTGCAACAATACTCTGTGTGTTGTGAGCACGTGGGCCCACGTGTAGCTTTAGTTTTACAAATTGTTTTTTCAGAAGTCATTAGATTTAGTGACCTTTAGCCTAATTTATTCAGTAAACATGTGGCCCAGGACTCATTTGGAAAGCTCACCCTATGTTACTGAGAGCTTCTGCTGATTTTGTCCCCGATTTCTAAGATTCCTACTGGAATTGACTACTTAATTCTTTCTTCTCCTGGCTCAGTACAATATCCTCTTTCAATGGTGTCCAGTGTTTATTATCATCCATTCTGTATTTCACCTGCAGGGGAACACACAAAAATATATTCATGTATATAAGTGCATAAATAAACACACATCGGATTTTATTCATAAAGTATCTTAGTTAAAAACCTTTAGTGACAGTTTTAGTTACCATAATGGTAGGTGCTCTTCTGTATCTTACATTGTAAAATGCTTTGCTTTAAACATCCATTCTAATTGGCACTCATTCTCATGCATCCATTTGTAATTAGTCTTTTATTGACAGATACATTAATTATATTTTTCTGGAAATTATAATTCCAATTTTTATGAAACTCACATCTCATGTTGGAACCAGGGCCAGCATGATGAGAACAGAATCAATGGTCTAGTCATTGAAAAGATATTTTGGGGCTCAGCACCTTTGGCTCAATCGGCTAAGGCGCCAGCCATGTACACCTAAGGTGGCGGGTTCACATCCCCAGCCCGGGCCCACCAAAACAACAATGATGGCTGCAACCAAAAATGGCCTGGCGCTGTGGCAGGCACCTGTGGTCCCAGCTACTTGGGAGGCTGAGGCAGGAGACTCGCTTGAGCCCAGGAGTTGGAGGTTGCTGTGAGCTGTGATGCCATGGCACTCTACCCAGGGGGATAGCTTGAGGCTCGGTCTCAAAAAAAAGGAAAGATATTTTGGGACAAGAAGAGCCAGCCTTGAGGCCACCTCATTCTCCATCTCACTCTTTAGGCACCCCGACTCTGCTCACACTTGTGTGTATCTAGAAGTTAGTTGTGGTTTCTTTGATGGCTTTTGAGAAAGCTTCTTAACATAAAAAAACTTCTCAGTATTAATATTGTTTCTTAGTCCAAACACTTGCAGAATTATACCTTTCCTTTAACATCCTGAATATCTATAATCTTAAACGCTACTTCTCATCAAACCTCCCTATAAAAAACCTTTGTTGAAATCCACATTATTTCAGGAGAGACTATGTTTGTAGTGCAACTTTATTTTGTAACTTTTAAAAGTTTCTTTATGACTTTAAAAGTAAACGCAGCATTTGCATAATTTCCATCTTGGGAAAAATATGACAACATTTTCTAATCTATACTGTACTCCCTACTTTTAGAAGCAAAACTATTTTGTGAATGAGGTTTACTAATGTAACATTGCAGTCATGATAGCGCTTTGCATATTTCATGGCATTGTGAGGATAAATATGACAGGAAAATATAAATATAATTCTGATGCTAAAGCGTTAGCATTTCCAAATTATTTATTTTCCACAATGAAAATATTTGAAGAATACTTTAGGACTATTTGACTAAATTGTATGCAGTTTATTTCCTGTTTTCTTTCATAGGAAGCAAGTTTTGTTTTCCCCCTAGAGGTTTAATGCTGATCACTTCGCCCCTTTTCTGTTTCTTCATTAATCAGGAAAACTTTCCTGCAAGCAACACCGAAAGGCTGCAAGACCTGAAATCAACAGTCGACCTGCTAACAAGTATCACCTTTTTTAGGATGAAGGTATCTTACTTTATTACTGTCACTGTCTTGGAATGACACAGAACACATTCATTCCCTGGGAAAGTGTGATTTTCCCTGTCTCTTGATCAAGCACTGGGTCAGCCACATTGATTAAGCTGTGCTGTCTTTGCCTGAGCTAAATGAATCTTCAACGTAAGGTACACTGAAGAAGAGATTATCCTGGACACTTAAAATGCTCTGATACATTTGACTAAATTCGATTCTAAATTAAATCCATCTTAAACAGAGCTCTCTAATAAGTAGACGTGGCACTTAAAATAAGAATCCCAAAGCATGGGGAATGGATATGGAGTTCACTGCTAATTTTAATTTTAAATGATGTATTTTGTTGATATGACTCTTTAAGGTTTACCCCCATGTTAGCAACTTCCAGTGTCTGTGTGGGAGTATATTTGGTCACCTACCTGCACCATTGGTATAATGGCTATTATCTAACAAACTATCCAGGCATTTCTTTTCGGATATATCTCTTTTGCTTTAATAGCAAAGTCTCCGCAATCATAATTTGGCCAGCAATGCAACTTATGTAAAGTCTTTCCAAGAAAGTACTTGCCAAGCTATGGGCGAAAATGTGTTGCTCTTTGAAAGACAGTATTATCCAGAAAGTTCCTGGACAGAATACAAAAAACAAATTAAAAAAGACCTTTTCTTTTAATTTGCCCATGATTTTTTATGGGCAAACTCTAAAAATGATTTTTTATAATATTAAGAGAGACAGAAGACACAACTATATTGAACCAATGGTCATTTAGATTCTTTAAAGTTTAATTAAAATTCATTTGGGTAACTGAGGCAAATAGAATTCATGTCGGTTCTATGCTACTGTCAGTAGTTGCTGGAAGAGCATGCAGAAAATGAGGGTGAGACCAGTCAGGTTTTCTGGGACTGACAGATGATGTCTGCCATTGACACTGAAGGAATGAATGGGTGTGAGGATACAGAGAGCCCGCCTGGTGCTGCTCCTCTGCTGTATCTCAGCCGCAAGCCTTGCAGTGCTTAAGGACACTATCCCTTCAAACTTGCAACTACTCCTTCCCTATCCTCACTAAGAGTGGATGACTTTGCTTCCTATTTCACTGGCAGAAAAAGAAGGAAAGAGAGGAGAGGGTTCTCTAACCCTGACCACATGGTCCCACCACCCACTCCGTCTAGGTCCTGAGCTATCTTGTATCCATACTATCTTGCTACTATTGATGAGCCATCTGTTCTCCTAGACAAGTTTATCTCTTCCACTTATGCAACTGATTTCCTCTCCTCTTGTGTACGAAAACATTGGTCGAGCATCCTCCCTACTCTCCCGAATTACCAACTTTTCCCTTGAAACATCCTATTCATATCCCAATCTTAAAAATACTACTTGACTTCATTTTCTTCTACTTTCCTTTTAATAGAAAAACTCCTCAAAATAGTTGTCTGTTTCTTCCCTTCTATTATCTTTTGAACAATTTCCTCTCCTCCAGTCATCTCCTTTTCTCATTACAGACAGTGTAAGTCATTCTTGTACAGTTCCATTAATTTGGATAAACGTGTAGTCAGATAACCACCATGGCAAGATACAGAACAGCTCCATAAGCCTGCAAAATTCCCTGGTAGCCAACCCCTCTCCCACAGCCAGACGACCACTGACCTGTTCGCAAGTTGTAGGTTGGCATTTTCCAGAATGTCATGTAAATGAAATAATACCCAATGTAGACTACACAGGGAATATTATCCGTGGTGTTGAGAACATTGATGATTTACTTCTTTTTATTTCTGAACAGTAATTCATGGCTGTGTATGTATCAATAGGATGTTTATCCATTCTCTATGACCATTATGACAAATGGTCATAAATAGTCATGAATAGAATTATAGTGTAAGTTTTCACTTTTTTTGAATAAAATCCCCATTAGCAATAGATGAGAATTCTAGTTGTTCTCCATCTCCTGCTGAAGCTCTTAGTATTTTCAATTCTATCTATCCCTACATCTATCTATTTATCTATTTTATTCATTCTAACAGGAATAAAGTCTTATCTTACTGTAGTCTTCATTCTGTTTATCAAAAAATTACTTTTCAGCATCTTTTCTTGGGCTGATTTGCTCTCTGAAGATCTCCTTCTGTGAAGAATGTGTTGTAATTTTTATCCATTTTATTAATCTTATTGTTGAGGTTTTCATAAATTTTTTAAAAATTGACAGATAAAATTACATCTATTTAATATATGCAACATGATGTTTTGAAACATGTATATATACATTATGGAATGGCTAAATGTAGCTAATTCACATATGACTACCTCACAAAGTTATTTTTCTGGTGAGAGCATTTACAGTCTACTCTCTTAGCATTTTTCAACAGTATGATATTGTTGCGTTTTGATAGTTTTTGTATATAGTCTAGATAGAAGTCTCTTGTCAGATATATGACTTGCTCATAATTTCCCCTCATTTTGCCTCATCTTTTCATTTTGTTAAGAGTATTTTTTACACAGCAACAATTTTTAGTTTTGGTTGGTCCATTTTATCAATTTTTCCATTTATGAATAATGCTTTTGGCCAAACCAAGATCACAAAGAGCTTTTCTTATTATTTTTTTGAGTTTACCTTTTATATTTAGGTAAAATTTCTATATTTTACTTAGAGTTGGGGGGCTTTTTATTGTTACTGTTTTTGTTTGGGATAAGTATGAAGTATGTGCCAAAGATAATTTTTTTCCATATTTACATTCAATAGTTCCAAATACCATTTATTGAAAAGATTTTCTTTCTCTGCCAATGAATTACCTTTGTACCATTGTAAAAATAAAAAAAATCAATTGACCATATATGTTTGGGTCTGTCTCTGAACTCTCTGTTGTTTAATTATCTATATTTTCACCCCTTCTAGTCCATCTTAATCACAATATCCTTATAGAAAATGTTAAAATAAGATGAGAAGTGTGTCCTCCACCCTTTTGCTTTTTTTTTTTTCACAATTGTTTAGGCAACTATAATTCATGCTAAAATTTTCATTTGGTTTGCATTAAATCTGTCCATCAAACTGGAGAGAACTGACATTTTAACAATATTAAACCTTCAAATCCACCCTTATTTTTTGAACTCATTTCAATCAGACTTTTACCTCCTCACTTCACCAAAAATAATCTTGTCCAAGTTATCCATGACCATCACTCTTCTAAACCTGGTGATCAGTGTAGGCTCCTCACCTTACCATGTTCAGCAGCCTGTCTCCACTCTCTCCTACAGGAAACCCTTTTCTCTCTTGATTTCCAGGACACTGCTCTTGATTGATTTTCCTCCTGTCTTTTTGGAGTCTTTTTTTCTGGTTTCCCCTGTTTTGGTTTTTCTCATTTGCCTAATATCATAAAGTTAGAATTACCTGGTAGTTATTTCATAGGTGTTTTCTCTTCTCTATCCATACTCATTTAATAGTATTTCTTTAAATTCTTCTGTGAATTAATAATTTCTAAATTTATATCTCTAACCAGAACATTTCCATTACTCTAAGACTCTTTTATCCAAATGTCTACTTGAAATTTACTTGGGTGCCCCACATGCTTCTTAATCTTAAATTGCTGATGTCCCAAGCACAGTGTTGCCATCAACATTCAGGCCACCTCCATTATACCATTCTCCTGCTAAAATCTTGGAATCAGTCTGACTTCTCTCCTCTTACCCAGTCATCCAATCTATCAACAAATCCTGTTAGCACTTTCCTCGAAAATTTACCAAAATACAATTCCCTCTACCAATTTCTACTCCTACCACCTCAGTCAAAGTACTACCTCCTTTAGACTGGAATTTTTCATTACTCTCATAACTAGTTTTGTCATTTGTTCTGAAGCCATCCTTAAGATGGCATAAGGGAACTTTTAAAAGATAAATTATTTTGGTAAGGTTAGGTGATTTTTCTTTTCTGCTCAACTATCCAATTTCTTCTTGCTCAAAGCTAAGGTTCTTATAATGGTCTGTCTAGATATAAATTTTCCTCTGTTCCTATCCTGTTATTTCTCTGTCTTCACCTGCTATTTCTGTCCTCCGTTATTTCATTGAAACATTTCTTCTTACTCCTTCTCTACCTTATTTTTCTTTTCAAAATATATCATGATGTAATATATTTTACTTATTTATTGTATATATTATCTTTAGAATTTAAGCCCTGGGGAAGGAGATTTTTGTTTCTCTCATTTATTGCTGTATTATCCGGCATGGAATAAGTGATAAATACTTGTTGAGTGATGGAATAGAATAGAATTAGTAATGTGGTAACTGGTCACTTTAAGTGTTTCTATTTGAATGTTTACAACCATGGTCATTTTTAATAAATTGTTATATCAAAAAGCTAAAATGGATCTTCACATATTTAAAACCACATTCTAAGATGACATTTCCTAAACATAGAAAAAAAACAACTAAAAACATTTATTGAATATTATTTTTGTAGTTTGTGCTGGATTACAATGTTATATTGTTGCATTTAAGAAAATAATTTGTCCATCAGGTTCTGGAGCTGCAAAGTCCCCCGAAGGCCAGCATTGTCGTAAAGGACTGTGTCAGGGCTTGCCTGGATTCTACGTACAAGTATATTTTTGACAATTGCCATGAACTCTATTCCCAGCTAATAGATCCGGTAAGGAAAAAATGTGTGTCTTTTATGATCTCTACCATTCTGATTCTAATGTCTGTTTTAGTAAATTTAGAATCACAATAAATGAGAAAGTATGCTCTTTTAATTTCACATTAACTGCAGGCTTAACAATTTCTATACTTTTTCATCACATAACTATCACTTTAATATACATGCGCTAATTCACTCCTTACAATAACTTTATATAGTGAAGGAAGGTCTTATTGTTCAAGTTCTTCAGGTAAGGAATCAGCTTGTGGGAGAATAAAGTTATTTGCTCAGTGGGTAAGTGGCAGATTCAGGACTAGGCATTAGGATTCCCACACCAGTTCCTATGTTCTTGTAACTTATACTGCCTCCCTTATCATCTCAGCTTTCTTATCCTTCTACTTCATTAAAGTGATAGATGAATAATTTGTATAGAATAGGATAGTAAAATTGTTACGTATGTCAATTTGTTAAGAAATATCTTAATGTTTTACAATAGCTCACACCTGGAATCCCAGCACTCAGGGAAGCCGAGGCAGGTAGATTGCTTGACCTCAGGAGTTTGAGACCAGCCTGAGCAAGAGCAAGACCCCATCTCTAAAAATAGCTGAGCATTGTGGCTTGTGGCTGGTACCGATAGTCCCAGCTATTTTGGAGGCTGAGGCAAGAATATCACTTGAGCCTAAAAATTTGACATTGCTGTGAGCTATGATGCCATAGCACTGAACCCCAGGGTAACTGAATGAGACTCTTGTCTCAAAAAGAAAAAAAAAAAAAGGGAATATCTCCAAAATCTCAAAAATACAGAAAGTAAATCAAACATGCATATACTTACCACTTAGTTAACCAAACGTTAATGTTTAATAACATGTCTCTGCTCTTTGTTGTTTAAGGACATGAAATGTTTACATATAAAATGGCCTTTTGCTTTATACCTCTTCCCAACTCTGTCCCACTTCCTCCCTTCTTCTTGAGATGTGTACATTGCTCTAATGGTGAGTTTGAACATCTTCTCACAGATGTTCAGTGAGCCCTTGAGTTTCACCTTCTATGCATTGTCTGTTGTATCCTTTGCTGATTTGTCTCTTGGCTTACTTCTCTTTTGTTAATTAGTGTGTAGAAAGTTCTAAATGTATTCTGGGTACTAATCTTTGGTGGGTACATGGATTTCATATGCTTCCCTCTTTACGATGTGTCTTTTTGTTGTATTGAAGTTTTCTAATGCACACTATGATACCAATTGCTATTATTTTTACGAAATTGGTATTTGGAAAGAGCTTTTAAAAATGTATGCCTTGCCTGTCCTCTTCCCGGAGGAATGAAGTTGCTGCATTTGATACTGAAATCTGTGTGATTACCATGGAACTTTCTCAGTGCTTGGGTAGGGAAAATTCTAGAAAGAAAATGCTGGCGGAAGGCAAGTATGATTTTTCCAAACCAGATTGTAAACTATGATTCATATATTGATAGTACTGCATCTTTGTGGGATCACTGATTCCTTTGGCTAATAGAAGAAAAAAAATTATAGAGGGAGTTTGGCATTATATAAGCAAAACAACATGCAATCACATACTGGTTCATAACTTCAGCTTATCAACCCTGATAAATATGCTCTAATTAAAAAGCTTTGTTCCCTGAGATTTCTAGAGATTAAATTAGCTCTTGCTTAGACTTCTCCCTTTGGGTGGCTTCCTAATGGCTTCCCTCTGTGTGTTCTCTGCTCTCTATTTTCCTCCCACAGGCTCTGGAAATTCTACACTTTCAACATCATTTTCTTAAAGGATAAGATTGAAACTTGTTATTGTACCATGAAAGTTACCCATGTGTAACTTCATAATCAGTGTAGCCAGACCTTACCAGCTTCAATTTCCTATTCCTTTCAGTCTCAAACAAAACTAGTCTGCTGTCATGAGCCTTAAATCCTGTAATTTCTAGGAATTGGCCATCCTTTTTCACATACCTGCATTTATGCTTGCTATTCTGTATGACTAAAATGCCCTTTCCCTTCTTCCTGTCTTCATCAATCAGGGCTTGCCTGGATTGTATATTCAAGTATAGTTTTGACAATTGTCATGAACCCTATTCCCAGCTAATAGATTCGATAAGAAAAACAATGTGTGTGTTTTATGATCTTTACTATTTTGATTCTAACATCTGTTTCAATAAGTTTAGAATGACAACCAATGGGGGAAAAATGCTCATTTAATTTCACATTAACTGGCAGTTCAAACACAACCTCTGTTAAAGAAAAGATTATTTATGATAGTAATTAAAGAATGATCAGGTAGACTATTCAAGGAGGATGCAGGAAGCCTACCATACTGGGTTTTTATAGCAGGAGAGAGAGACAGGACTCAACTCTTAATGCCGCAAGGAAAAGTGGGAATTTATAGCCAAGGAACTGAGGTAGGGGATGGCAGTCACTGTATGAAAATTGCTTATAAGCAGGCAATCTGGCTAAACAGAAAAAATGATAAGATTCTTAGGATGGACCAAGGTGATCAGATCATCCTTTTCCTGGATGGAAGTCGAGAAAGGGATCCTGACCAAATATCAAAGGATGATGGGAGGATACCAAATATCAAAGATGGGAGATTCTGGGTATTTTGACTTTTCTTGCTAAAATTAGACAATACTGAACTGGCATGGAAAAGTGAAGGCCTCGTTAAAGAGAAGGCTCAGAGGAGTCTGACCAAAGTTTGGGCAAAGATAGAATCTCTGTCACCTCCTGGCTTCTAATTCATGCTCGGTGGATGAATCAAACCACCTAAGTAAAATAATATAACTTATTCTGTGTCTTTCTAATCATAAATGATAGTAACAATAAACAAATCAGTTTATTTCTATAAGATGGCCTCATCAGTGGTTCTCATAAAGCAAACACGCCCTTAAAAAATAAATAAATGAATTGAGTCACATCAAAATAATATAACTGATTTTCTGATTTGGCTTTTAGAACAAAACATTTACGTATTAATAATTTGCTTATTAACTAGTTGTCTTTATACGTAGATATATCTATAGATTTTATATGCAATTTTGTCAGTGTAGAAAATGCTAAGAGCTGAGCTTTAAATCTAATTAGGAAACTTTTCTACAAAAATTTATCATTTGCAGTTCTAAAGGAAGCATCCACTGGAGCTGAATAATTTAGAATATTAACACACCCAGTCTGAACCCTTCTGAAGCCATTTAGAAATAATTCAGATGATTCAGAGTCCTGTCCCCTCAGTTGTCTGTGACTTCATTCTCCTAGGAATTTAAGTTAAGACGTTGGCCGTCACAGCTCGCCTCGGTTGCTGCATAACTTCCTAGGAGAGCTCATTGCTTCAACATACCACCTCAAGTCCTCTCTACAGAGCAGCCAGAATGATGCTTTTAAAAAGTCAGATTTGTCATTTTTCTGCATAGAATGTTCTAAAGCTTCTTCATTTAAGTTAAATTCAAGGTGCTTACAGTGGCCTGTAAAACCCCACACGGTCTGGCCCATGTTGTACTTTCCACCACACTGTGCTTCAAGGCCAAGGAAGAGTTGATGCACAGGGAAGAAATGTGACCAAGCCTGGGCCCCTGCTACATATGGCAGTGGTGGTGCTCATGGCAGGTGCTCAAAAAATCATTTGTTGAATGAACTGAAGAAATTAATAAGTGATGTTTTTCTGAAACAATACAATGAGAATTTCTAGGTGCATTTGGCTAATTATAAACAAGACAGAAAAGGTGCTGGAGTCTGTGGTTGATGCTCTGGGCTTGCCCGATGCCTCTTGCAGTCACACAGGATCATGTGGCAGGGTCCCGGACAATGAGATATGGGAAAAACTAATGAAATCTATTTCTATTCCCAACCCATAAAAACATATAACCTGCAGTGCAGAACCCAAAAGGATACACATTCCAGATGGTATAGCTATAGAAGCTACAGAAGGGCTGCTCAGCCAGCTTCAGACTGGGATGGTTGAGAAAGAATCCTGCATTGCATTAACTGAGTTTTGGAGATGGATTTATTGTCACAGCATAGTCTGGCTTATTTTGGCTAATAGCTCTTTAGATCTTTTTCCAGCCAAGTCAAGCATCCATTCAAACTATGTCCGTGTTTATGCGACTGTCCTATTTACAACTCTGGACTGACTCGTCATTCACTCCTGGGATGAAGTACAGATTCTTTGCCATTATCCAGAGTCCTCTGAAGTCTAAGCCCTGACTACCCCTTTTTATTGTCATGTTATCTCCACCTTACAGTCCATGATTCAGCTGATGACTTTGCTTGCATTGTCTTTACCTGCCTGGAGGGTGCTTTACTTCCTCAAGCACACATCTTCAGGCTAACTCCAGCTCAGCTAACCTTCAGAAAGCCTCTATCCCCTCATCTAACTGGATTAGGGGTTTCTGTTCCTAGATCTAATAATATCCTGTCATGACACCACAGTTGGAGTCATGGCAGTAGATTTACCTGTATTAGGCACATCATAGGACATCAGGGTGACATGTCTCTCCCACTAGACTGAGTTTCATTTTAATATCCTCAATGCCTGAATCCTTAATCAGTGGTTCACTTGATTCAGAGTAAGATCAATGAAGTTAATTGTCTAATAAAAAGTAAAATATTATATAAACAGTATTGCCTTAATTATTATTGCTAGTCTCCTTCAATAACCCTACTTTAAAACCTATTATGGAGAATTTGATGTCTGATATCAAACCCCCTAAGTTCAAATCATGGCTTGACTGCTTAGTTGTTCAGCCCTTGACGAGCTATCTAGCTTCTTAGTGTCTCGTTGTCTTTATTGGGGCCATGTGTTGATATTCATGTTGCTTCTAATGTATCTGAGTTCTCTCTAGATGGTATACAGCCAAAACCCAAACATTAAGAATTCCAAGGCTGTGAAATTCTGCTGATTTAAATGTGGAAGCATACTTTCTCTCTCCAGCAGGACTTTGAAGAAACATGTAAAAATAAACTGCTCAGAATAAAAAAGGAAAATAGATTTGATAGAAATGTCAAAATAGCTGTAGTTAAAAGAACAAGATTGAAGTGTGGTTATTAGAGGCTACACAGTCAGTAGGTGGCATTTACTTGGCTGAAGCACAAGACTCCATGTTTGTACTGCAGCTTAGCATAACCAAGAACACCAGTGTGTCATGTAGACAGAGGTCATTGGTGTCTTGCATATACATCAGTCTATAAATTAAGATAGACATTCATTCAGTGAATGTTTGTTAAGCAGTTATTACATGATGAGCACTGGTGCAAGTTCTGATGACACTTAAGGGAACAAATAATAGTTTTTTTAAAATAAAAATAAAGACATACATACATATTTTCAATCAGACTTGAAAATGCTTCAGTTTATTTTCTCCTGGTAGGGATATAAATGAAAAAAAAAAGTTTTTTATTATCAGAAGGTTGCTTCAGGAACATGGAACAGCAGGAGAAATTACCAAATTTGTTTCCCCCAAAATAAGATCTACCCCAAAAATAAGCCCTAGCAGGATTTCTATGCATTTGTTAAATATAAGCCCTACCCTGATAATAAGACCTAGTGATGGGGTGGCTGTGTAGCTTATCTACATAGCTACACCATGCATTTCAGCACGGAAAGGAAGACATCCCCTGCAAATAAGCCCTAGTGTGTCTTCTCAAGAAAAAATAAATATAAGACGGTGTCTTATTTTCAGGGAAACATGGTAGTGGGATAATCTAAACAGTGACTATCACTGGCTAGAATATGCCCATTTCACTAAAATCTACATAAAGAGATTCGTGGCATGGGGAGGACAAGACAGTCGTTTTAAATGTGTTTTTAAAGGCGTGATCCTGGGCTGGGGTCTCAGCAACAACTCTGGTCCATGGAAACAAGTCAGACTAAGAACTTTCGCTGTAGACAAGGGAAAATGTTTATCAACTGACTTCTCCAACCCCCACCACTTCACCCTGACCTGGCAACTTGCTTATACAGAGATAATCCCCAGAAACACATTACAAACCAATGCAGTCTTTTTGTCTAAAGATGCTGCAATAGTAACTATAAATGTTTTGGTATGTTTTATATTGTTTATTGAATAACTGCCTAAGAAAATTGTACTACACTGTATCTTAACAAAAACATACTATATTTTACATTTTTAAAGTACATCTATGGGGAATTTTTTAAAATATGATTTTAAATTTGATTAGAAAGTTTTGAACTAAGAATAAACAAACAAGAATTAATGTTCTTGACATGCATGTAATAATTTCTTTTGAAAAAGCATTCCCTTAACTGTGTTTTGTTATAAGGCAGCATAAGTGAAAGACATATGTAATATAAATAAGAACATATTTCACTCTTTATAACTTTCAAGCCCACACACATATATATGAAAAATCACATATATATGTTTATTCTTTTTGTTTCCCTCCCAAAAGAAATTCCTTCTCCTCTTGCCTCACAGGTAATCTCTATCACATATTTGATTAACTTTCTGGTTTACCTTTGTGTACACTTACTTAAACACAAATACACACACACAGTAAGTCCTCCATAGTTGACCACCATCCCTACACTGACCACCTCCTTAAGTTGACCTAATTTTCTTTTTCTTTTTTTCTTTTTTCTTTCTTTCTTTCTTCTTTTTTTTTTTAAATATAACACAGTTTTTTAATCTATTCATGGATTGATGGGCACTGGGGTTGATCCTACAACAATTGTATATTGAGCTGCGATAAATTATTTATTTTTTTTTATTTTTTCATTTATTTTTCCTCACAGTGATTTTTATCTGCAAGCAATAATCAACTTCATTGCTTCAATCCCCTTTTTCTTTTTTTGTTTATATTTTTTGTTTTTTTAAAAATTTAAGTTGACCTAATTTTCATTGGCCAGACATGTATGTATTAGCACAGTAGGCCTACATACATTCTTTATCTCTGTCAACTTGTGATATACTCCATTGTAGAAATAGGCAGTGCAATATTATGGTTACATGTACTGATTCTAGAACCAGACTTTCTAAAGTACATTATTGAATTCTTTTGTAATTTGTAAAGCTCAGTATTACTTTTTTAGAGCTATATATACTGATATGTATAGGTATAGTTTATTGATTTTTTATAGCTGCTTTTAGCACAAATATAACACAATGTATATATCAATTTTAATTTTTCATTATTACAAATAAGGATACAATGAAGAACTTTGTGGTAGAGGTCATGTGTACAATTTTCAGTCTGTTCTCTTAAAGGAAAAGAAAATTCTTTCCTTTCTCTGTACTTCCCTTTCTACTAGAAAGAGTACAGCCTTGATTTAGAGCCATCTTGTAGCATGCAGACAAAAGGACCTTCTGCTTTTTTGCATGTATTATGATGCCTTTTTATCTTCTGATTTCTACAGTAAACATTAAGTTTAATGAAAATAGAAACTCCATGGTCTTATTGCTTCATTTATAGCACATAGCACTGTGCCTCACATACTATAGCAAAAATCAGTATTTACTCGCTAAATGAAAATTCTATCCAAAAATATGCTTCTTATGTACCATCTGATGTGTATACCACATTATGATCAAATGATGTGAACAGTCCTTGGAAAAAGAAAATATCCCCCAACAATGCTTAAAACTGGTAACTTACATAAAGTTAAATATGTAAAATTCCACAAAATTTATGCTTAATTTTATAGATGTATCATTTTTTAAATTACTTTAACCAGAAAAGTTAACTATTTGTCTTATTAATTTTACCTGGCTTTTGATCTAGCCAATTTCTAAATAATTCAGTAATGAAAGTTTAAAATGTGCCCTGATTTTTAGAAGTAGGAAAAACTCTTAATTTGAATTATTTAAGTAACAACCATTAAGAAACTGGGTATAAAGTGTTCCTGACTTTTAAAAGTTTTTTCCTAGCAACATCCTCTCTTGTGTCATTATTAGTATTGTTAAAGAACTAATATTATGAAAAAGAGGTCCCTGCTTAACACTTCATGTGATTATTGTCCTAGCACTGTCTGAGTAAATATGGATACATTTTTGCAAATACTTAATTTTATTTTATGATTTGATTGTTATAAGAGTGGGTCGTCATGGTGTGTGACACACTTTTGGGGGGAGGGACACAATTATAAGAGGGCCTTTACCTAACAAATGCAATCAACATAACCTGGTTGTTTGTACCCTCAATAAATCCCTAACAATAAAGGAAAAAAATAGGTTAGATGTTTACAAAGTAACATGGGCAGAAATTGAAAACATAGTGCTAAGTGAAATAAATGAAGCAACAGATTGTTGTCTATAGTACCTTTTATGTAAACTTTAAACACAAGTACACAGATAAAAAACAGTTTACAAGAGTGGAAGAATAGGCAAACACCAAACTAAGTATGTGGTTCTATGGAGGTCTTAGGGAGATGGAATTGTAGAACAGTGATAAAAAAGGAATAGATAGATAGGCGTGGGTGATACAGGGAGATGGAATTGTAGAATGGAGATAAAAAAGGGAACAGATAGATAGGCGTGGGTGATATAAATGTGTGAAGAGACAGAATGAGGGAAACTTGCACATTTTAAATCCCTTGTAATTCCACCATCTCCAGTCTACATTTCTGGAATGAAATGTGTAGCATTTGTGATGTATTTGGAATAACTACCTAACCTTCATAAAACTTTCCAATTGATACAAATTTAGCGTCTAACAACTATACAACTGAGTTAGACTTATTGTTGATTCTTTCTACCCCCACATGGCTAAACGCAAAAAATGTGAATGACAAAACCTGAAATTGTGTGATGTTGTAACCATAAAACTACCACACTGGAGTCCAGAAGTACTTCAGATAATCAAGATTGCATCACGTGGCTTTTGTTTTAATGTATGTCTACTTGAGAAACCTTCATTCTTTAGAAGTGTTTTTTATTCACAATGGTAACTGACAAAAATGAACTCATCTACAATGTGCTTCTTTGCATTTCATTGCTGTTGTTGGGAACACATTGTATTTTCTTATGATTTCATAGTTGCCCAGGAAATCAATGAATCTTGAATCTATTTGTTTTAAAATATAGTTGTGGGTTCTGGTGGGATATTTTAGTAAATCAAATTACATGAAGTACATGAGAAGACCCATAAATATAAGATAATGGAAAGAAACATTTTCTTACTGTTTAACTCTAGTGTTTTCCAAACCTCTCTGCTACTAAGAGTCACCTGGGAGCTCATTAAAACACAGGTTCTTGGCTACTTCAGACAACAAAATAGGATATCCAACAGAGAGTCTCAGGGATTGTATTTTTAACAGGTTGTCAAGTGATACCTGACATTAGGTAAGTATTACATTAAATAAATCTTTATTGGTTTCTATATACTCTGATTTTCCATTTTCCTTTCACTTTTTTCCTTTTAGTGAGTAATTAGAGTAGAAGAAAAGAAACTTCCATTGGAAATTAAATTGTGAAAAGAGCCATAGAATACGGGCAGTCCCCAATTTACAATCATCTGACTGACATAAGACTCATATTTATGAACAGAGACTACTATAGGTAATAGGTAAATGTACCAGTTCCAAATTACATACACATTCAACTTAAGAACAGACCTACAAAACCCATCTTGTTCATAACCCGGGAAACTACCTTTATTTTTTTAAAAAAAGTCTGTTTAAGGGCTATTTTTATCTAATTCTACACTATTTCCCAGGGCTTAGGGTTCTTTTTCCCAGCTTCCCAGAAGTTGCAGAATTCTTAATGTAATTACTTTTTAAGAAAAAAAAAAAAAAAGGTAAGGTAGATGTTATGTGATCAGATACAATATAGTACTTCTCACATAATAGAATTTTATAAGTAGTGGATATAATAGTTGTGATTTTTATTTACTATTCATGTAAATTAGAACCGTAAGATTTTTGTTTCAATTTGTAGTTCTACTGCTTACTAATTAGAAAGAATTACCAAATAAATCACTTAGTCATCACTGGTTTTTCTTTCATCTCTAAAATAACTCTTCTACTGCAGAGTTCGTGGATTCTAAAACCAAAAAGAAACGTTTGAAAGAACTTTAGCCAATTAGAAAGTAGTGCAGGGTCATGATTAATTAGAAGAGAAGAATAGACAGAAGAGAGAAATCAAGTTAAAATATCGTTTCGGGTGATTTTAGTGACATATAGATCTTGTGTGGATAGGAAAATGAAATTTTAAAATAAGCTATCAGGAACTTTTAACCATGAAAGAACTCCCATATGCCTTATGCATTTTTTAAAATCACTATTTGTAGCCTTATGGGAAATACTAATGCTATTATTCTCATTGCTTTGATTTGTTTATATATTTTGTTCATAAATAAAAATAGTTGGAGTCAGGATATGCACTCCTAAGAATAATTTTGGTCATAATCAATGGTTTGATTCATCATCAGCAATAACAAAATCATGTATGTAAAATAGTATCATATAAAAAAATTAAATTTAATGTATTAATTATGCACAATTTCTTTTATTTAAAAGGTCTTGACATTTAGTAGCAAGTTTATGCTAAATTTCCTAACTCCTTAGAACAGTGTCAAATAGATGGTATAAAACAAAAATACAACAAACTGTGAATTATGCTAACTTTTAGAATACATATGTAGTTTAATTATCACCCAGAAGTGGCGTCCATACATGTGTTCTCATAGATGGTTGGCAAAAACAGAATAGACTGTCATAATATAATTTCCCCGTGTTATCTCCAGAGCAGGTTAAAAGATAATGGAATCTCACAAAGAAATGAACTGGTCCCTTTCTCTATTTCTTCACCACATTTTATTTTCCTCAAATATAGTACTTGATTCTCCATAGAGAGCCAAGTTTTCTTACCATTCTTTACAATGCCTTATTAGAAATGCAGTTTGTGTATCCTATGATATTGCTTTTAAAATTTCATTTAGTGATAAATTCTATCTTTGAATTACTCCCTTTTTTGGCCAATGTACACATGGCCAAGGGGAAGAATTCCAAATCATACAGGACGATTGGTTCTGAGATTTCTGTCCTGTATAGGGAAAAGGATTTAAGAATTTTTCATTCATTCACAGATATACAACAATTAAAATCTGTTGCATTCTTATAGGTGCCACACACTGTAGAATAAGGAAAAGATCAGTGAACAAGGCAAGCAGGCTCAGTATTCTCATGTGACTCACAGTCTAGCCAAAGAGATAGACATTAAAAAAAATAATTATACCAATAACTAAATAGTGTCAGATGCCAGGAAGCCAATACTCAATGTAATATTACAGTACATAAAAGGACTATCTCAGCTGGGATGTACAGAGTAGAACCTAAAATAATATAGTTTCTGTTAGAAGTCCATCAAAGCGGACTCTGCCACAGGTAGTAATTTTGGAGATGTGTTCCTAGAAGGGCCAAGGAAATGTTACATAGCAAGAATATACATACATAAAACATTGGCTTACTTTCATTTGAAATTACAGTGTATCAGTCCTAGGAATACTATAAGAAGTTCTATTTTCAACTTAGCAAAAGAGGCAAAGTAGAGGCACTTTAGTTGGGCTTTAGCTATTTACCCCTGCAAAAACTGTCTTAGCTCAGTCACCTATACTTTTCCTAAACCAGTGGCTAATTCTCTGACCTCATTTACTCAACCCATCAGTAGCATTTTTTATTGCTGGCCACTCCGTCCTTGTTAAAACACTTAATTTTACTTTATTTTCTAAGTGTCTAATTCCCATTCTTACCTGTTTTTCCTTTAACCTCAGTGACTGCTCCCTTGTGGATTTTTTCTAAATGCCTTCTTCAACCAGGCCTGTAGATGTGGGAGTGCCCAGAGCCCTGCCCTTAGCTTTTACTCCAGCTATATCTCATCACTCATTTCAGTGTTTTCAACAGATGGCAGTCCCATAAAAACATGGAGGACATCAACCTATTGGCAAATGGGGGTTCTATCCAGGTCAGGATGAAGAAGCTAGACTCTTCTTTAATTCTGGACACAGTGCTCTCAATCTCTAGAGAACAATCCATTGTTCTGCCTGCCTCATGTGAACAGAGAGGCTTGTTCTGTTTGGCCCAGCAATGGGAAGTCTTAGGAAGAAATGAAACCTTAAAATCAGACATGCCTGGATTCTAATAAAGGCCATGGTTAGAAAGGTATTGACTCTTGGACAAGTTATCTAATTCCTCTAAGCCTCAATTTTTTCATTTAGAAATGGAGAGTAACAAGAATTACCTCCTAGAATTACTGTGAGGATTAAATGAGATAGTGTTGGTGTATAACTGCACTCAGGAAATTCAGAGAGGAGCTCTATCTTTTATCCTATCAATACTTGCCTTGTTCTTGTGCTAAATTCACTGATGGGCTGGGAGTTTGGCTACAGCACTGTGTACTGAAACATAAACAGTTTTTGGTTCAGTGGTTTTTTTACTGATTCTGTTAGCTTTATAAAAAAGGAGATTGTAACACACAAAATATATAGTTTGCTGGCCCACCAGGCCTACTCTGAAATGCTGTTACTCTCCATCTGTTTGCAAAGTATCTTCCGGGTGTTTGGAAGCATTGGAATGTGCTCTGTAATTAAACTTGGCACTGAAGCCCCATGGAAATTGCTACTGTTGGAAATGTACTTCATTGTCTTTTCCTTATTTTTGGTGGCTTAAGTTCTGGCCTAGGTTTCCCACAGAACTCATAACAGAAATAAGGTTGTACAAGCCAAAGAGACATTTCTAACTCAGGAAAATCTTGACTTTGCTGTTTGTTATTCAAGTAGAGGCACCAATCTTTACATTGTTTTCAATGTAACGATCTTATGCAGTCCCCCCAAATTCTGTGTAAGATATAACTTAGAATAAAAAAATGAGAATAATTACTTGCTATGGTTTGAATGTTTGTCTCCTTCAAAACTCATGTTGAAACTTAATTTCCAGCATAGCAGTATTGAGAGAGTGGGCCTTTAAGAGGTGATTGAGTCATAAGCACTCTGCCCTTATGAATGGATTAATCCATTGATGGATTCATGGATTAATGGGTTATCATGGAAAGGGGACTAGTGGTTTTAGAAAAAGAGGAAAAGAGACCCAGGTCAGCATGTCCAGCACCCCCTGTGCCTCCTAGGGACTCTGCAGGGAATCCTCACCAGCAGGAGGACCCTCACCCCAGAGACGTCCCCTCGACTTTGGACTTCTCAGCCTCTATAACCTAAGAAATAAATTCTTTTTTGTTATAAATTTCCTAGTTTCAGGTATCCTGTTATTAAGCAACAGAAAACAAACTATGACATTATGCAAGTATCAGACAGGCAAGAATTGAAATTACTTCTGTGTTCAGGCAGCTGAGGAATCATGTTTGATCATCTCTGATTTTCAATTTCATTTTGATTTTGATTCAAATGTTATTAATTCTTTTTTGGATAATATATTCATTGGGCACATAATTTAAAAAATATATTTTTTGGAAGTATACAGTAAAAATTCTCCTATCTGTCCTATACCCAAGTACTCAATTCCCCTTCCTATTGTGATAACAATATTATCACTTTGCTATGTATCCTTTCAGAGATTCTTCATTCATATACAAGTATATATGCTCTGTAGATATACATATGTTGTAGATTTATATATAGATATGTTTGTATATATAACAACACATGAATACAGGTATATGCGTTTCCTCCACTATTTTACAAGGAATGGTAGCACACTGTGTATAGTACACTGTCCTTTGTTTCATTTAGCAATATATCTTTCAGATGGTTTTATATCCAATGCATAAAAAATTTCTAGTTTTTATGTCTTCACTGCATTCTGTTAAATAGGTATTTTATGATTTACCTAACCTGCCCTTAATAATTGAAATTCAAGTTGTTTCTACTGTTATTGCAAACAGTGCTAGAAAAAATGACATGTATTATTTTGTAACTTGAAAAATATGTCTGTTGGTTAAAATTCCAAGAGGTACATTTGATTGTAATTTTACTATTTACTAGAAAATTATCCTTCAAGAAGGTTTTATTAATTTTCAACATTTCCACAATCTATAAGAGTGCTTTTTTGCCTCACCTAACATATGCAGTGTTTTATCAAAGATGTTATCTTAGACCCTGTGGGCTTCTACAAAAAATCCTCAGACTGGGTAATTAATAAACAACATAGATATATTGCTTATGAAGGCTGGGAAGTTTAGGATCAATATGCCAGCAGATGTGGTGTCTGGTAAGATTTTCTCTCTCTCTCAAAATGGTGACTTCTTGCTCTGTCCTCATGTGATGGAAAGGGCAAGGCAGACCCTTCAAACATTTTTCTGATTTGGACATTTTTTAATGTATTGAGACTTATTTTGTGGCCTAATATCTGGTATATCATAGAGAATATTCTATGTATGAATTAGAAAAATTCTATGTATGTTCAGCAACTGGATTAAATGTTGTATTAATGCCTATTAAGTTCATTTAGTCCAGAGTATAGTTTACCTCGGCTCGCTCTTTGTTGGTTTTCTGACTGGATAATCTGTTCATTGGCTAAAGTGTAGTGCTAAAGTCCCCCTCTAATATTGTATTATAGTCCATCTCTTCCTCTGCACCCATTAATATTTGGGTGCTCTGATTTGGGGCACATACATACTATTAGTATATCCTCTTCTCTTTAATTGATCCTTTATCATTATATAATGACCCTTTTGCTTCTTTTTATAGTTTTTTGCCTCCCTTCACTTTCTTTCTTTCTTTCTTTCTTTTTTTTTTTTTTTTGAGTTAGAGTCTCAGTATGTTACCCTTGGTGGGGTGCCATGGCATCACAGCTCACAGCCACCTCAAACTCTTGGGCTTAAGTGATTCTCTTGCCTCAGCCTTCCAAGTAGCTAGGACTACAAGTGCCTGCCACAACACCTGGCTACTTTTTGTTTTTTGGCTGTAGTTGTCATTGTTGTTTGGCAGGCCCGGGCTGGGTGTGAACCCGTCAGCTCTGATGTATGTGGCTGGCACCCTAGCTGCTGAGCTACAGACACAGAGCCGCCCCCCGTCACTTTCAGTCTATGTGTGTCTTTGTAGGTGAAGTGAGATTCTTGTAGGCAGCCTGTAGCTGGACCTTGTTTTTTAATCCATTCAGCCACTCTGTACTTTAACTGAAGAATTTAGTCCTTCAATGTTATTATTGTAGGTAAGTTCTTACTACTGCCATTTGGTTCCTAATTTTCTAGCTTTTGTGTAACTCCCTCCTCTTCCTTCCTTTTTTTCTTACCAATTTCCTTTGTAGTTAAGTGATTTTGTCTGGTAGGATGTTTTGATCTATGCTATTTATTTTTAGTGTATCTATTATAGGTTTTTGCTTTAAGGTTACATAAGGCTAACAAAAAAAGTTTTATAGTTACAGCAAGTATTTAAACTGATGCCAACTTACCTTTGAATAGTCTCTAATGGTTATTTGCATTTCTGTTATATCAGTTGTAATGTTCTTTTTTGTTTTTTATCTGGGTCTTTTCTTAGTCTCCTTACAGTTTTGTTTATCTTAAAAAAAAAAAACAATGTTTTGTCGACTTTTGTTGTGTTATTTTTAGTCTGAATTTCACTTATTTCTGCTCTGATCATTATTACTTCTTTCCTTCTTCTAATGTTGAGTTTAGTTCTTGCTTTTCTCAAATTCCTTGAGGTAAATTGTTAGATTGTTTATTTGGAATTTTTTTTCTTTTTTCAAAATAAGAATTTATTATAATAAACTAAGAGTTAGCACTGCTTTTGCTGTATCTCATAAATTTTGATATTTTGTGCCTCCATTTTCACTTGTTTCAAGAAATTTTATAATTTTCTTCTTAATTCCTTTATTGACTCATTGCTTTTTTGGGAGCCTGTTGTTTAATTTCCATGTCATTCTACAGTCTCCTAGTTCTTCTTGGTATTGATTTCTAGTTTTTCATGTTATGGTCAGAAAAGATACCTGATATTATTTTGATTTTTTTGAATATTTTTAAAATTTGTTTTATGTTCAACTTCTTACATAAAGGACCTAATATAATTCATGCTACATGACATAATCACTTTGCTGAAGAACTCACTTGTTAACACTATCACAGTTAGTATTAAATTTCAACATATGGGCCAGGTACACTGATTTACCCCTATAATCCTAGCACTCTGGGTAGTAAAGGTGAGAGGATTGCTTGAGCTCAGGAGTTCAAGACCAGTGTGAGCAAGAGAAAAACCCTATCTCTACTAAAAATAGAAAAATTTGCTGGGCATGGTGATACATGCCCGTAGTCTGAGCTACTCAGGAGGTGAGGCAAGAGGATCATTTGAACCCAAGAGTTTCAGGCTGCTGTGAGCTATGATGCCATGGCACTCTAACCTAGGGCAACAGAATGAGATTCCATTTTTTGTTTTTTTGTTTTTTAAATTCAACATATGATTTTTAGGTAGACACCAACATTCAGATGATAATGGTTAATTAACATTTTTTCTTCTTAATTTAATAGACATAAAAATAATCCTGAGGAATTTTAATGTATTCATGTACTTCTCTTACTATTGATAAGTTTACATGTTTTATATATTTAAAAAATCAATGGTTGATTTAAGTTTTATTCATTTTTATTCATTTATAGTATTTTGACCCATAGACTCTTCTTTTAGGTTAAGGAAATTGGATCTTTATCTTGATTTGAGATGCAAATACGATTTTTTCCCTAGATTTTGTTTTTAGTACTTTTCACAAAAATAAAATCCTACATTATGAATTATATCAGTTTATAGTTTACATGATTTAGGTCATATTGAGAACTAGTTTCCACCTGAGATTATTTTTAAAAAGCTGGATTACATCTTCCTATCTAGAAATTTTATACTTTTTTATTTTTAAAATTATAACTCACCCGGAATTTATTTTTATATAAAGTGAGATGGAAACATTTTTTTAAAGTAGTTTCTTACTGAAATTTGGAGAATTAAAATTTAAATTATAGAGAAGAATCAAACAACAAATGTTTTTGCTTTGCATTCCATTTATCCAAAAATATAGCCTGGAGTATTGTAAATAGGCTCCCTTGTTTTTTTCCACTTACCAGGAGGCCTTTCCATAAATTGTTTTCATGAAACATTAAATTTAAAAATAGTTGTCAAGCTCATTTTTAAGAAAAAATATTTCTATTCTAACATTTTTACTTGAAATTCCAAAATTATGAGAACTAATTTATAGTATTGTATGTTTCCACATATATATTTTTAAAAGATAAAGTAGAAATTAAAAGAGGTTTCAGCAAATTCATTTTTTGACAACTATTTTTTAAATAAATATTTTAAAAATAACTTCAAATCTTTAAAGTTAGCATGATGGACATATTGGGAGGTATAAACTTTTTAGGAGAAAGTAACTTAGGGAAATTATCACTAATCAAGCCAGAGGAAGAATACAAACCAGTACTTTTATTCTTTCAGTAAACTATTCCTTTGATTTTCGAAGAGTCCTTTCTCACAAAATATGTTATATATATATGTGTACACATCTATACACACTCATACATTCATACATACATACATAATAGGAGATATATATACATTATATGAAATGCATATTTAATTTTTCTCTATTTTCATAAAAGCCATATATTCTTGGTTATGTTAATTATATTGTTGCTCAAAGATACCTTTTAACTCTTCTAAATTTAAAAAAATGATTAAGGGGTTTCTGTATTTAATCAGTATGCAATCTACATCATTCTAATAATTAATTTAAATGCTGATTTGATCATGTGAAAGCATGGTAGATGTTGAAATATCAAGTAATATAACCAGTATTGAATTGGGAAAACTTTTATTTTTGTTGTGTATTATATATTTTTTCCCTTTTTTTAATTATTAGTTTTTATTAAATCATAACTTTGTGCATTGATGCATTTATGGGGTTCAGGGTACTGCTTCAGTATACAATGTAAAATGCTTACATTGAACTAAGTAACACATCCATCACAATTACACTCATTTCTTAATAGTTTTGAAATGTACCATTGCATTGTGCACATTAGGTGAGGTCCCCCCAAATACCCTCCCTCCTCCCACTGCCCCCCCTTCCCTCTCCTCTCTCTCCTCTTCCCTTCTACTTTCTGGACTATAGTTATGTTTTGCTGTTTGTATGAGTGTATAGGTGGTTATATATTGATTTCATAGTAGTATTGAGTACATTGGATACTTTTTTTTTCCATTCTTGAGATACTTTTACTAAGAAGAATATGTTCTAGCTCCATCCAGATAAACATAAAAGATATGAAGTCTCCATCATTTTTTATGGCTGCATAGTATTCCATGGTATACATATACCACAATTTGTTAATGCATTCATGGGTTGATAGGCACTTGGGCTGTTTCCATGTCTTGGCTATTATGAATTGGGCTGCAATAAACATTCTGGTGCAAATGTCTTTATTGTAAAATAATTTTTAATCATTCAGGTATATACCTAGTAGAGGAACTGCAGGATCAAATAGTAGTTCTACTTTTAGTTCCTTGAGTGTTCTCCAAACTTCTCTCCAAAAAGGTTGTATTAGCTTTCATTCCCACCAGCAGTGTAGAAGCATTCCCTTCTCTCTGCATCCATGCCAACTTCTGTAGTTTTGGGATTTCATGATGTGGGCTAATCTTCCTGGAGTTAGATGATGTCTCAAAGTAGTTTTGATTTGCATTTTTTTAATGATTAAGGATGATGAGCATTTTTTCAAGTGTTTGTAGGCCATGCGCCTGTCTTCATCAGAGAAGTTTCTGTTCAAGTCTATTGCCCACAAAGAAATGGGGTTATTTGTTCTTTTCTTATTGATTAGTTTGAATTCTCTATAGATTCTAGTTATCAGACCTTTGTGGGAAGAATAACCTGCAAAAATCTTCTCCTATTCTGAAGGTTGTCTGTTTGCATTGCTTACTGTGCTCTTGGCTGTGCAAAAGCTTTTTAGTTTGATAAGATTCCAGTAATGTATCAGAATGTTTATTGCAGCCCAATTCATAATTGCCAGATCATGGAAGAAGCCCAAGTGTCCATTGATCCACGAATGGATCAATAAACTGTGGTATATGTACACCATGGAATACTATGCATCCCTAAAGAAAAATGGAGACTTTACCTCCTTCATGTTTA
>CAUYQV010084379.1:0-17921 GCA_963574575.1 Galagoides demidoff
GATGGAATGATCTTGATACCAAAACCAAGAAAGGACAGAACAAAAAAATAAAACTAAAGACCAATATTCTGTGTGAATATACATGCAAAGATCCTCAATAAAGTACCAGTAAACTGAATTTAACAAACCATCAAAAAAAAAAATACACGAGGATGCAATATCCTAAACAACATATTAATAAGTTGAATTAAAAGTAATGTTTAAGTAATGTACTTTGGTCAAAATTAAATCCAATTTATGTGAAAGTCACTGTTTTCTTTTCTTTTCCTTTTCCTTTGCATCCTCATTTATAAGTGAAATATGTTTGTAATTTCCCTTTATAATAATATATTTTTTCTAATTTTAATATCAGGTGTATCCAGATGAAGTAGAATGATTTTGAAGTATTTCTTCTTTGTCTATTGTCTATAAGATTTGGCATGATCTATTTTTTTAAGTTATCTTTTATTTTATGTTTATAGATATTAGTTGTCTATTTGTTGAGACTTTGGGAAAAAAGTCTGAACCTCAGAGTCAAAGCATTTTATAATAGACATACTCTTATTTGACAATGTGAATGTTACTTTTTTTGCATTATTATTTTTTGCTCAATATTTCATTGCAGCAATTGTCTGATTTCTTTTCTGAATATATTTATCTTTGTTCGTGCTTTATGAAGTTTTTGTTTCTAGTCCTTATCTTAAACATTGTTATTGTAATTAAATTTTAAGTCTTTCTAATTTTGTGAAGGCAAAAGGTGGAAACCAAATAAACACATGTATATGTAAAAAAAAAAAATTCAACATGACCAAAGGGGCTTCATACCAGAGATGTAAGATTGGTTCAATATATGTAAATCAATAAATTTGATTCATCACATAAACAGAAGCAAAAACAAAGACCATCTCAATACATGCAGAAAAAACATTTGACAAAATTCAGTACACTTTTTTTGATAAAAACTCTCAACAAACTAGGCCTAGAAGGAATGTATCTCAAAATTGTAAAAACTGTATAAGACAGACCCACAGAAAACATCATACTGAATGGAAAAACGTTGAAAACATTCCCACTAAAAAACCCAGCCCTAGGTGGCTCCTGTGGTTTAGTGAGTAGGGCGCTGGCCCCATATACCAAGGGTGGCAGGTTCAAACTCGGCCCTGGACAAACTGCAACAAAAAATATTGTAGTATAGTGGCGGGCACTTGTAGTCCCAGCTACTCAGGAGGCTGAGGCAAGAGAATCGCCTGAGCCCAGGAACTGGAGGTTGCTGTGAGCTGTGATGCCATAGCACTCTACCAAGGATGACAACTGAGGGTGACAAAGTGAGACTCTGTCTCTACCAAAAACAAACAAACAAACAAACAACAACAAAAAACCCCCCAGCCCTGGCCAAAAAAATAAATGCTCAACATTTCCACTAAAAGCTGGAATGAGACAAGGGTGCCCAGTGACAGCACTTTTATTCGAGATAATGCTGGAAGTTCTAGACAGGGCAATCAGGCAAGAGAAAGAAATAAACGGTATCCAAATTGGGAAAGAGGAGGTCAAACTGTTGCTTTTTGCTGCTGCTATGACCTTATATCTAGAAAACTCAAATATTCCACCAAGATACTCCTGGAAATGATAAATAAGTTGAACAAAGTCTCAGGATATGAAATTGATGTACACAGATCAGTAGTATTCCCTTCTTATGTTTTTAAATTGTAATCAATAGCATAGCTTAGAATATCTGTGTAGTTTACTTTTGTCACTCAGCATTATTGGATATTTTTTACTGTATTAGGTATTTCTTAAATTTTAGAATGTTACAGGGGTGCATATGTTTTTGTTATATAAATCACTTTTGCATATTTCAAGTCAAAGTTATGTGTGTGAGCATTTGTACCCACTAGTGTGAATTAACCCACCCCCCTCATTTGATTTTCATTGATTTTTACTTCCATTTGTGCACATAAGTGTTGATTGACTAGTTCTAGTTTAGTATTGAGTACATGTAGTGTTTGTTTTTCCATTCTTGCAATACTTCACTTCGAAGAGTAGTATCCAGCACCATCCAGCAACAACCAGGTTGTTATAAAAGATACTAGAACACTAGATCACCATTTTTTTTATGGTTGAATTTAACTCCATAGTACACATATATAGCATATTATTAATCCACTCGTGCATTACTGGACATTTGGGTTGTTTCCACATCTTTGCAATTGTGAATTGTGCTTCTATAAATACTCAAGTACAAATGTTTTTATGATAAAATAACTTTCTTTTCCTTTGAGTAGATACCTACTAGTGGAACTGTGAGATCAAATGGTAGGTCTACTTTTAGCTCTTTGAGGTTTCTCCATACTACTTTCTATATAATTTGTACTAGTATGCAGTCCCACCAGCAAAGTATAAATGTTCCTTTCTCTCTGTATCCACATCAACACTTGCTGTTTTAAGAGCCATCTCACTAGAGTTAGGTATGAGAATGTGGTTGTGGTTTTGATTTGTGTTTCCTTAATAATTAGAGGTTGTTGAGCATTTTTCATGTGTTTGCTGTCTATTAGACTATCTGCATTTGAAAATGTGTTGTCCATGTCCTTTGCCTATTTTTTGATGGGGTCGTTTGATGTTTTTCTTTCTGATTTGTTTAAGTTCTTTGTAGATTCTGGTTATCAGCCCTTTATTGGATATATAGCATGCAAATATTTTCTCCCATTATGTGGGTTGTCTATTCACTCTATTGATTGGGCACTTGGCTGTGCAGAAACTTTTAAATTTGATTGGGTCCCTTTTGTTTATTTTTGTTGTTGTTGTGATTGCTTTTGAAGTCTTCTTCATAAATTCTTCTCCTAGGCCAATAGCTAAAGAGATTTTCCAACATTTTTTTCTAGAATCCTTAGGGTTTCTTGGCTTAGTTTTAAATCTTTTATCCATTGTGAATTAAATTTTGTAGGTGGTGAGAAGTACAAGATCCTGTTTCAGTCTTTTACAAGTGGCTATCCAGTTCTCCCTGCACCATTTCTTGGATAGGAATTCTTTTTCCCAGTGTATGTTTTTGTCTTTGTCAAAAGTTGGACAGAAATGGTTTCATCTCTGGGCTCTCTGTTCTGATCTATAGGTATATGTCTGCTTTTGTCAAGTACCATGACGTTTTGGTTATTATAGCCTTGTAGTATAGCCTGAAGTCTAGTAAGGTGATGCCTCCCACTTTTTTCTTATTACATAAAGTTGTATTGGCTATCTAGAATTTTTTTGGTTCCATATGAATCATAGAACTATTTTTTCTATATCTAAAAAGATGACATTGGTATTTTAACGAAGATTTCACTGTACCTGTAAATTGCTTTGGATAGGATAGCCATTTTAACAATGTCAGTTAGGAAAATCCATTAGCATGATATGTTATTCCATCTGTTTACATCTTCTGCAATTTCTTTCCTCAGAGTTTTGTAGTTTTCCCTACAGAGCTCTTTCATTTCCTTAGGTAAATATATTCCTAGGTATTTTATTTTCGTTGTTGGTACTGAGAAAGGTATTGCCTCTTTGATTTGATTTTCAGCTTGACTATTGTTGGTTTGTATGAAAGCAATGGATTTTTGTACAATGATCTTGTAATTTAAGAATTTTCTGAATTTATTTATCAACTACAGAAGTCTCTTGGTTGAATCTTTGAGTTTTTCTAGATATAAGATTATTTGGTCAGCAAAGAGCAATATTTTGACCTCTTCTTTTCCCATTTAGATACCTTTGATTTCCTTAGCTTGTCTGATTGCTCTGGATAGAGCTTTCAGCAGTATGTTGAACAGAAGTGGAGATAGTGGGAAACCTTGTCTAGTTCTAATTCTAAGCAGGAATGCTTTCAATTTTTCCCCATTCAATATAATTTGGGCTGTGGGTTTGCCAAACAGGGTCTTTATACATGTGAGGTGTTCTTATCATAAAAAGGTGCTGAGTTTTGTTGAATGCTTTTTCTCTGTCTATTGAAAAGATCATGTTGTCTTTGTTTTTGCATCTATTTATACGGTAGATTATATTTATATTAATAGATTTGAATATGTTGAACCACCTTTGTTTCTCTGGGTAAAGCATTCTATACCAATAGCCGTCAAGCAGAGAGTCAAATTGAAGACTCACTAGCATTTATAATAGCTACAAAAAAAATAAAATATCTAGGAATATACTTAACCAAGATGACGAAAGATCTCTGAAAGAACTATTGGCGATGACACAAACAAACGGAGTAAAATATCCTGTTCGTGGACTGGCAGAATCAACATTGTAATAATTCTTATCCTATCCAAAATGATTTAAAGAATCAATGCAAACTCCACTGAGATACCACCGACATATTTCACAGATCTATAAAAATAATTCTGTGCTTCATTTAGAACCAGGAAAGAGCCCAAATCATCAAAGCAAGCCTAAGAAAAAAGAAAAAGCTGGAGGCACTAGGCTATCAGACTTCAAATTGGTAACAAATGCTATGGTAACCCAAATAGTGTGGTATTGCTAAAAAAAAGAAAAATAGAGAAATATACTAATAGAAAAGAATAGAGAATCCAGATATAAAACCACCTACCTACAGTCACCTGATCTTTGGTAAAGCAGGCAACAATGCACACTGGGGAAAAGAATACTATTCAAAAAATTGTTCTGGGAAAATTGGATAGCCACGTGCAGAGGAAAGAAACAGGGCCTCTATCTATCACCACTCAAAAAAATAATTCAAGATGGATAAAAGACTTAAATGTGAGGCATGAAATCATAAGAATCCTAGATGAAAATGTAGAAAAAGTATCCAATGTACACAGCCCTTTTATGAAACTAATCTATAGCTCTCAAGCAAGAGATCTGTATCTTGACACGATAGGCGTTGTACACAGGCGTTGACATGGACATAGGCGTTTTCATTACCGAGCTTAAGGCAATTGTTCTCACTGTCTTCTGTCATTCACTGTATTAGCACTGAGATCTTTGACGTCCGTCTTTCTCTTTATGCCTCTCGCTGATGCTCCCCGCTCCTCCTGGGTGCTGGGGCTTCCCTTTTCTGCCCCCTGTGGGTGGAAAGTGGTATTGCTTCTGCTGCTTTTCAACACACCTCCCCAGGTAACAGAAACTCCCGCTCAGCACAAAGGGTGGTGACCCTTCCCCTTGGGTCGTTATGCGTCCTGGAGTGCTCAAAGCATCTGATATTAGTGGGATCAACCTGAGTGTTTACATCAAATTAAATCTGAGGAATCGTTTTTCTTACCTCACTAAGATAGTGATATAATTGCAGAATAGTTTAAATTTTTAAGCAAGAGTCTTAATTCTCTAAGGAATAGCAATAGAGATTCACATAACTGTGATTTAATCTAGAGAGTGTATCACTGATAACAGCTACATTTGAAGAAAGCACAGTATTCTTTAAGAATGAAGTAGCATGTTCATACCACATGCTATTCCTAAGTCTTTATCCAATATTTGAGAAATAGGCTATAAATTAAGTGGTATGTTGATTGTAATTGCATTGATTAAAAGCTGAAGTTATTATCTATATTTGATTTTGTGTTTTTGTTTTTTAGCATCGTTCTTGAGAAACCCTTGGGAACCATCTCTTCTATTACTTACATCTGTCTTGTAAAATAGGTATCCTTATCTTTTTCTTGGGAAAAAAATCTGATTTATAATGGCAGATGGTATAGAGAAAGAATGTAATCGTCATAGACACATCTAACAAGAAAGAACAAGGAATGATCACTATTTTGCTTCAGAACAAGTCAGTGAGATGCCCCCTCCCTGACTATCTTGCACATATGTTTGTTTCATTGATATTTCAAACATTACCTTTTTCTCCCTGTGAGATCAGTATGAAAACAACTCACACCTCTTGGTGATTATCAGGTTGCTGGGTCAGCTGCTATGACCCCCTGCAGGCCTAGTCCTGCCACACACCCCCCATGGAAACATTTTAGTGGGTGCCCTGCTTGCAGACTGGGCCACCCCAGCTCACAGCTGCATTTCTGGCCTGTGATAACTGGGTTTTGAGAAACTGGTTAACTGTTCTCTGAGTTCTTTCTGGGTACTAGTACTATCTTAATTTTTTATGTTAATCAGGGTTTTAGGTGATAATTTCCACCTGAAATACCCTTCTTTTCTAACTCTGTATATCTAAAGCGTTTCTATCATGTAAGTTTCAGACGGAACATTAACTCTCCCGTAAAACCTTCCATGGTGCTCTCAGCAAGAAGTAACAGATTCCTCATTTTCATACCCAAAGAAATCTCCCTTTACTTCTCTAATGGCTTTTTAACTTTCCTCTATTATTATTATTTTTTTAATTCCAGATGAGTGCTTCTGAGGAATGAGGCATGAATGGTTTTTAGAAGTTATTTTAAATGTGTATGTCAGTACCTGCCTCCAGAGGGTATATTGGGATCTGGGGTGGGCCAGGAGAAGACCATGTGCATTTCAACAAAACCCTCCTGCCGACCTCCCCACGCTGCCCCTTCTCTGCAGCTCTCCATCCCAATGTCCCCCTCCTTACACGCACTTCATCATCGGCGCCCTCCTCTGGTTCACCTTCATCTTCCTTACCCTCGATGGTGAACTTCGGAGCATAATCGATACATAATTGTTCAGTGCTGAACACCTAATGAACATTCCAGAGAATGTGCTGGAATGTTGAACATTCCCACCACACGAGTGGTGGCCTTGAGGTCTCACAGGCACACTGCTGGGTGTCCTGAATTTTCCAGGGTGCATTTTCAGGTTTACTGTTTATTGTTGTAGCTTTGAATGGCATTTAGCCCTGAGTGACATCCAACCTTGATAGCCACACCTGCAGCAGCCTTAGGCTGTGTTACCTGTCTCTGTCTTGGGCTCTTAAATAACAGCCTCCTCCCCTCCATCTTTTTTGGCTTCGTTTTCTGTTTATGGTGTGATGTTTAGGATAAAAAATGTTAGAAAATTTCTTGAGATTTCTAGGAAAAATCATTGTGGAAAATCAGATATGTTACACAGAGTAGGTTTTCTAAGGAAGAAATAAGAGAAATACCTGTCACACAAGTTCATTATATTAGAAGAGAGAAGCCATATGAAGAAAGTCACAATATCCAATAGGAGAAAATGGGAATTTCCAAGCTGCTCAATGAAAAGACTAAGATAAAATAACATCTTGATCCCTAAGAAGGACCATAAGTGTCATTTTAGCAACATTCCTAGTATTTTAGTAGTACAGATTTAACCTATGATTTCTAACATTTTGCTTAAAAGAAAGTATATTAACATTCAAAGAGCTACCTTACCAATGGTTTTAATGAGCCTGAAATATATTGTACGTTTTACCATTGGAGCATTATCTATTGATAAGTCAAGGATCACAGGTATTTGCAAATACCTTCATAGATTCCCAATGTGCCAAGGTGAACTTTTTATCAGGCATTTTTAATGTTCATTAGTAGCCTTTGTAATAAAAATGCACTTATCTCTGGGTGGCGCCTGTGGCTCAAAGGAGTAGGGTGCAAGCCCCATATGCTGAAGGTGGAAGGTTCAAACCCAGCCCCAGCCAAAAAAACTACAAAAAAAGAAAAAAAAAAACTTAAAATAAAAAAAAGTACTTATCTGTGATCTGCCTCTATTCTATAAACATTAATACTCAAAGGTTTTTGTTTTGCTTTTTTTCGTTTTTTTTGAGATCATGGAAATACATGTTTGTCTCTTAGAAAGGTGTTCTAGAACCTAAATGGATCACTGCAAAAATTCTAGGTTCATTCATATCAAATAAAACAATGAAACAAAATATAATAGCATCACATGCCACTCCTTTCTGTTTTTAGAGTAGAAATACGAGGACAATACACAGGGAAATATAGTTTGTCTTTATTCTTTGTGTTTAAAACTTATTTTTAAAACCTGTGCATTGGAATTAAAAAATATTTTTGTCCATTGTTCAAATCAGATCATGAGCTATAATTGTGAGCTTATTAATTGAGCTCGTGCAAAACTGTGTAAGTGATAGAATATGGAAGAGGATAGCATAGTTGACTTGGAATTTCTTGACTTGCATTCATTTCTTCACTCTTTGCCTCAATTAAAAAGTGACATTAAGAAAAAGGGAAAAAGTGCTGACTTCATATTTGTTGGTCCTGCTTTTATCTCTGATCGCCCATGCCAACTATCATATGAAAATGTATGAAGAAGACAGTCATTGGTTTTAATGAACCTAAAATATATTGGACATCCTAAAAAATAACATAAAATATATAATTATAAATGGAGTTTACTTAAGAACATTTATGGTTCTAGTCATCCTCGATCAGTATGTTAATAAATCTTACACAGATCACTCGTTTCTCTATGCAATTGTTAAGTCTCTGTCTTAAGAATTTTAAGTGCACAAAGGACTGACTAAAAACAAACAAAATAAAACAACTGACCTTCAAAGACCTGAAACTAAGTTGCAGAAAACAAAATTTTACACAATGGAATTTGTGACTTACAAAAGCCCTGCGGGCCCTGGTGGAGGGTCTGGATTACCTGGAAAGCCTTTTTAGACACGGTCACTTGCCTTCCAAGTGAGATGCTGTGGTGCTGAGGTAAAGAGCCAGGAGGTTGCCATGGGAATGTGAGCTCCTCCAAGGACACACTGTTACAGCCTCAGTCTAGAGGAAATTCCAAGGGGCATCCTGCCTTCCTCACTGAGTCTGTCTCTGGAGACCCATGATGCCAACAGTGACGGCAGGGAGGTGGCCTGTGCTTCACCTCCACACTCCAACCTGACACAGACTTCTGATTATCAGAACCTAATTCCCTTCCACAAACAAGGCTGCAAGGGAGGTGAACAACCTGCATTTTAGCTTTCAGATCTGGAGTAGAGCAAAGCACGTAACATTTGCGAGTCTCTCTGAGCACTGTCATATGCTATGATTTCAAAGAAAGAACAAGACAATCACATCAAACTACTACTCTCCTGCAATGCAGATCCCTTGAGGGCAGTGATTACATGTTATTTTTGTGGTGCTTGAACCTCCAACAGGCCTTGGCACCTTAAAGCCAAATACAAATTAAAAGAAAAAGGCTTGTTTCTCCTCATTGAAGATAACTGGAGAGAGGCCTCTTCCATTCTTTGCTTCCATAAAGCATTTAATTTACATCTGTAATTGTAAGATCTTTCTCTGTCTCTTTGAAGTGTATGAACATCTTTTAAAAAAAATAAATAAGTGTCTTTTTAGTTTAATGGCTCGGGGGTGGCTTTCTCCACGTCCTGGGGACCATCTCTTTGGAATGCAACCCTTGCTGGAAGCCAGGAGCCTGACTGGGGTCTTTCTGTAAATTGCAGAACTATCTCCTGTGGTAAAACAATTGAGGGTTTTTTTCCCCTTTGTACCAAGCCAAATAGCTACCACAGAGATCACTACAGTTATCAGGTAATTTAGGGTAACCTATGGATGAGAAATGATAGGTCAGTCCCTCCTCCTTGAGGACTAGTTGTTATCTTCAAAACCTGTCTAATTAGTTGTATCTACTTGGCTATGTAAGGGCCAAGTTTCTGTTTTTACAACTTCTTCTTAGCAGATTACCTACGGGGATCGTCACATTTTGGCTTAATGCTTATCCACCTCCCTCATCTTCCTCTCTCCCCTTCACAGTCCCTGGGGTCTATCTCTCCACTCTCTACCTCCAGAGCTCCCACGTGTATGTGAGAACACAAAGCACCTGGGTTTTTCTTGTGTGTGTGCGCCGGGCTCATCTTGTTTAAAATAACAACCTACAGTTCAGTTGATGTCACTGCATGACATGATTTTTCTCATTCCTTTTTATGTCTGAACAGTAATCTACTGTGTACCTGTCCCACATCTTCTTACCCATTCATCTTTGATTCCACATCTTAACTATTGTGAATAGGTCTGCAATCAACACACGAGTGGAAATATCCCTTTGACAAATTGATTTCTTTTTCTTTGGGTAGATACCCATAGTGGGATGGCCGAGTCAAATGGTAATCCTATTTTTAGGTTGTTGAGAAATCTCTCCACTCTTTTCTCTAGTGGCTGTCAGTAGTTTGCATTCTCACTGGCAGGGAATCAGGGTCCCCTTTTCTCTACATCTGCATCAACTTTTTTTTTTTTCTTAATAACATCCATTCTGACTGGAATAATAAAGACATCTCAATGGTTTTGAAGTCCACTTCTCTGGGGATTGTTGATGTTAGGGCCCCCCAACTCTATTTAGTACAGATGTTGAGCATTGTTTCAAACACCTGCTGGGTCTTCATGAGTCTTCTTTTGAGAAATGCCTGTTCATGTCCTTTGACCATTTCTAATGGATTGTTACTTTTTGCCGTGTTGAGTTCAGCTCCTTGTATATTCTGAATGTTTGTCCCTTGCCAGATGGACAGCTTACAAATATTCCTTCTCATTCAACATGTTATCTCTTTCATTTGCTGATTATTTCTTTTGCCGTGCAAGAACTTTTTGGTTTAGTGAAGTGCATTTGTCTATTTTTGTTTTTGTTGCCTATGTCTTCAAGATATTTTACTCTAAATGAGAACTGAGACCGGGGCCTTTTGCTAGCCTCTTTGCATAAATGTATCTTTTTAATTTGTTTATTCTTACTATACATGTACGGCTCTTGTTCTATTGCCTTATAAATTATAATAACAGATCAGAAATGTGTTCCATTCAGCAGAGATTAGGGTTAGAGTTCTGGAAAAATTATTGCTGAAACAAATCAGTTTTTCAGGACAGTATGAGAGCTGTTTCCTAAGAGGGGTTGGAGTTTGCAGAAATTGTTACTATCACTATTAAACTAAAATCTGACCTGAGAAAACCTCTGTACTCCCACACTTCAGTTCTTATGCAGGAACTACAGACTAACTCAGTTCATAAACAAACTGGAAACCTAATTTGGGATTGTTCTTCTGAAACAACAGCTGAGTCTCAGTCAATCAGAGCAGCTGTACTACAACCACTCACGGGGAGCCAGCAGACATGTTCAAGTAAGAAGCACACTGAGGTGCAGACGATCCAGCTGTTTCTCACTGTTTTCTGTTCATCAATTTCTTTCTTTTGTCCACAAATATTATCCGACCCCGTGGTAGCCTCAGAGTTGCTCTGACCCCATTGTGATTGGGGGTGCCAAACTCTTATCTTCATCTTAAATTTTTTCTTGTTTATTTAAAGTCTACTAAACTTAATTTCTCTAAAGATTATCTTTTGACATCACTGAATGCTGAGGCTATTGTAAATTTTTTTCTAGCTAGTGTTGAGAAAGGTTCTCATAATTATTTTTTCACTCTGATCCATGGATGGCTAGGTCTTATTAAATTAGCTCCATTTGGAATTGGACTCGGGAAGACCTTACAGCTGTTCTTCTTCCTGATCCCAGCTAGAGAGAAAATGGTCCCTGTGGGACTGGGAGGATCGAGCCCCATGGCCAGTCCTCCCCAGGGAAATGGGACATGGGCAAAAGCCTAAGTGAGTCACAGCAGGGAACCTGTCATTCCCTGCTCTTTTTTTCTTTCTTTCTTTTTTTTTTTTTTGACTGGAGCCAGGTTTGAACCTGCCACCTCCGGTATATGGGGCAGGCACCTGACTCCTTGAGCCACAGGTGCTGCCCCCACTCCATGCTCTTGAGCAAAGATGGTTCACAATGCATCAGTGTCCAAAAATGCCCTTAGGACTCACGACAAGCACATCCTTTTTACTGGTGAAATAGGAAATGGTATCCTCTAGTCTGAGGCCAGCAAGTGAAAAAAAGAAAATGGGGAATCCAGGCCAATTGTTTCTGAGGAAACACTGCCAGTCTTTGAGTCCTGTGCTCAGCGTCTCAAAACCACCCACGGCACAATATTTTGGGTCCAGCTGGGTGGGGTGGGGCAGAAGGGCAGTTGCAGAGGAAGCTGTTGTTTGTTTTCTTAATGATTCAATCACCTGCTTGTGTTTCTAGGGTTCTAGTATGTCAATCACCACCACGGGAATCAGGAAGAAGTATTTGGGTAAAACATGAGGGAGTAGGGATTCCAGGCGTCACTGTTTGGGAGATGATATGAAATTAACAGTCTATGAAATTCTCCAAGGTTCAAGGAAGACTTGTGGGAAGATAATTCGGGATAATTGGGGTCACTTTGACAACAGGGAACGTTGTGATAGTTGGAAAATTTTCTTCTACTAATTAACGTTAACATATCCTGTGCTGCCTGTATTAAAGAAGATGCTTCCCATAGTGCTCCAGTGGGACCTGGACCTTCTGCTGTGAAGTGAGCAGGTATGTCCTCTCAGGCAATTCTGAACCCAGTTACTGGGGTTGTGACCCTGTGAGCTGAGTGTGGATAAGTTCTTTACAAAGGCCAGCCTCATCTGGAGAACTTTCACGGGACAGACTTTTGCCGGCATGCACAGTAATTGGGTCTCTATCACTCAAGGTTGTCATTAGTCTTAGAGTCTTTACCTGAATTAGACACAGCCCCTGGACGAGACTCGGGGCTAAAGTGCACAGTTCTGTGTGGAATGTTGGCTGGATTTTACCTTTACAAATCAATTTTTCACATAGTTTTTGGACAGTGCACATCCCATAAAACTTGATGTATCATGGCTGTTAATGCCTCCATTTTTATTTAATTCTAGGGCAAACAGAAGAAATTAGCAATATAATCTCATAGAGCAGGGGAATCGACATTCTCCTTTTGATTTTCTACCAGAAACTTCCCTTGCTGAGGACTTACACCTGATTTGCAAAAGGAAACTAATCCAAAGGCAAGCTATATTTTTTTTTGCTGTAATTTCCACGTCTTCAAAAGCAACATGAAGAAGCTGTGATGAGATAGAATAAGTGGAACTTTAAGACAAGCAAACATATTTAAGGTCTTCCACATTTCTTAGATGCTGCTTTATCATGATTATTAAGTTGAATTAAAATTATTTGCATATTTTTCTACTTACTCCAAACACATGTTCTTTAAGGGCTAGGAGAACACATTTCACAGTTGAATTTCAAGCAAGCAGCACAGAGCTGGCACATCATCAGCATTTAACGAATGCCTGTTATTTCTTACTTCTCACTATTTTACTAGGATATTTTTCAGAATGACATGTAGAATATTTCTAATGAGACAAAGGAGAGCTATCTTTCTATACTTTGTTTTCAAGACTTCTACATTGGTATCACACATTCTATTATAAAGACTATGCCTTACAATGCTATTACAATATTGCTGACAGTTAAATTTTTAATGCCAAGGCCCTATTATTTTATATTTTATTTTCCTAGTTTGCTTCTGGACTTTGTATGGCAAAGTTGCATATCTAAGTCCCCTGGAAGTCACTACTAACGATGTGGTTTAAAGTTACCAGAACATCTCTGTGTTAAAATAGGATAACTTGAAAAACTTGATAACTTGATTATGAAAGAAAAATTGATTTGAAATTGCGTGAAATGAAATTAAACATTGGAAGAAACAGCAGACTATATCCAAAATACAACTGTGTTCACTCCTTGTTTTAGCACAGGCTGGTTTCAGCCAGTGTTGTTACCATCCCTGTAATATATATGGTGCTCATTTGCTTTCCTTTACATTTTAGTCAAAGTATTCTCTCATGTAGGACCTTACAAATTTTTAATTTTTAAAATACAATATAGCAAAAATATATCTTAAAACATTTAAACAGGATCCTGCTCAATCCCAGAAGTGTCATGCTCTCAAGGCATGGTAGTAATCTAATAAAATGAACTGTCCCTCCCTCCGATCGAGGGTCCGCGCCTGCCGTATGAAGATGGCCTTTAAATCATCGTCACTACAAGTTTCCATGTGTAAATCTTTTCCGTTTTTAGGAAAGTTTCTTTGATGCTAATAAAAAATCAAATAGGAAATTGGAGGCCTGAATAAGAAACTCCTCTTGGTGATAATTTTGCATAAGCAGACATTTTTGTTTGGGAACTAAAATAAACCCCCTTTATTTTTTTAAGCAGCACTGTTAGTGTAAATGTAGCATTCATGATTCTTCAAACATAAGCTTTGCAAAATGAGCTTGAAAACAATCTGTATTTAAATCGAAAAAGAACTCACGATAAGCACGATACTAACTGTAGAGTTTACAGGGTTTTATGTCATTTAGAGGGAAAAATACAAAGCCATCCCTGACATCCAGCGGTAATTAGTGTCTCTTTTATAGTGGCATAAAACGCTCTAATGGCAATGTTGCAGGGAGTCATTTGTTTTTTTATCAACTGCTGAAATTACTTCAAATGTTGTCCCTAGAAATAAAGAGATAGATAGGTGTTGGCATTTGGAGCGAGCAGTACCACAACAGCGTGCTTGACCTGGCTTTTTGTAAGACTCAGATTAAAGTCCTGGTTTTGTGGTCCCTCTTACATCAGGAGAAGGTCACTTATGGACACCTATTCAACTGTTTTTAGGGGGATGAGAAAGGGAGCTTGTCTGAAGGAAAGGAGATTAGGGTGGAGGAATGTGAGAGCAAGAATTAGGAAGACACTTAAAAGTTTTGAATTTTTATAGCACTAGTCCCTAATATTTCAGAGTTAATTTGTTCCTACAGTGCTGCCTCGCTGACCCTGACAGCCGTCTACTAAATGACAGGTATCACTGTCATGATGATAGTGCTCTGTGGGCCTTTTGGGAGAAAAAATGCATTTATTTTGCCTTCATGGGTAACTCCCTTTGATTTACTGTGTGGTATGTTTTAAGATGACGGCAATTGAGTCATTTTCAGGTAGGTATATTGTGTCTTTTAATTTATGTGCTGACATTAATAGTAATGACCTTTAACTAACTTTCAGAGATCCCGGTGATTTAAACAGTTAAGAAAATAGAGTTTTTATATTTTTAGAAAAAGGAGACAATTGGAAGGAAAAAAGTGAAAAAATAAAGAGAGAAGAGAAAATAGAAGAATGAGTGTCTGTGGAGTTACTTCACGATCACACTAGTACTAGTGCATGTTTTTAAGACTACTAAGTAGAGGAGGTGAAATCACTGAGTTTATTAACCAATTCAAGTAGCAAAGAAGCTCGGTAGTGAAAAAAGTGCATAATGTGTCAAAACCGTGATCATCAATCGCAACTTAACCACCTGCTTGCTGGAAGTTTTGGGTGAAGATGAGGAAACGGGACTGTCCACAGATAGATTCCATCATTGAACAGGTTGTTTTTCAGTTACAAATCTTAAACTTGACAATTAGCTGTTCTAATCTCAGTTTTCATAGGTGACCTTTCAAAGCACACATAGAACCATTATTATGATCTCAACTTTCCAGTCATATACTTTTTTGAGAACAGCTCATGAATTCGGTGTCCTCAGAGTATGTTCTAGTTAAACAAATGTATCTGTGCAGTTTAGCAGTGAAAGCAGCCTCAAGATTCTCTTCAAGTGTTCAGGGTAAGTTTGACATTCGGAAAACTGGAGTGTAGTGCGAGTAAGGAAGTCTTTACCTTTTTTATAAGGTACCTATCTACATCTTTTTGAAACGTCTTATTTTGTTATGCTTATTTATGTCATCCTGCCAGGAAAATGTCTCTCTACAGGAAGAAAAATTAAAACAGATCCTTTGGCTTGCTTAGTCATTTTCCTTTGGAAGCAAATATTTCTTTCCCATGGTGTGGATAATCAATTTGTGGTTTAGCTGTGCTTGGCTGGCTTTGGGCTCAACATTGCTGTTTACATCTGTAACCATCAGCAGACCTTGCTCACCTCAAGGAGGAGGCATCATGGCAAGGGGGCAAAGGAGCTGTGTCAGGCCTCAGGCTCTCTGCTCCGCACGACACCCCTTCATGTCCCCATGTGTTTCTTTGGGCAAAGGAAGGCAGATGATAAGGGTCAAAGTTCCTGGCGTACAAAGTTATTGGTATAGAATGATAATATTTATGTTGCATTAGATAATGCCATGCCTTTTATTTATTTTATATCCAGACACTAATCCTATAAGTGGATATACTTTAAAACTATTAGAGAATGATGCATTTCTTTTCTCTATTAGGTGAAAATTCAAAATCATTATTTAAAAGTACTCAATTGCAAATTAAGTCTAATTAACTACATTCATAAAGCTACATTTATGTATAATGATGGTGATTTTATTATGGATATTAGGACTGAGTTATGGTTATGCAAATACCATTGAAATTTATTTTTATGTGCTACTTAAATCATAACTTTATATAATCATAGTACAGTTACTCAAAATATATTGGCTTTTAAAGATGTAATCATGTCATATAGAATATATGTGGGCATTTGTACAGATTTAAATGTTGTCTATAACTAAAACTTAGTAATGCCGCTAATAACAACTTAATAACTACTACTAATAATTTTTGCCAGGAGAATAATGAGTGCATGAACATCACTGTGGCTTATGCATTTTGTGCATGGTATGACATAAACTAATACAACTATATGCTCCACTTAGTATATACCTTGCACTGGATTCACTGGTCAGCAATTTACTTGCACTATGATTCTTTAATTTCCTAAGAGCCCCTAAGTCTGACACTATTGTTGTACTCTCTTTGCAAAAGAGCAAATTCTGTTTAGGTATCAAGCGATTGACTCAAGTTTACACAGTAAGTACAGTCTAAACAGATGTTATAAGACATCAAAATACCTCCTTAATCATTTTTGATGATCATAGCTTCCATCACAACTGAATTCTAAAAATATCTAATAACTTATGTGAAAGTCTAAAGGAGTATATTTTTCAAACAACAAGTTGCCTGAGGGGAATTTAAAGTATATTATACTTTATTTTAAAAATATGTTGCCAGATTTTCAAGTGCACATATGTTGGCTAATTTAAGGTAAACTTGATTCATGAATGATTCAAGAGGATGGGCTGAAAAACAGCAAGGGCACTGTACTCCTGAATTGGAGTTAGTGTTAATATGTCCACAGTATACAGAGAAATCAACCAATTTAATGAAATCCCTATCACAATTCTAAATGAATTTTTTACAGAAATAGAAAAAATAATCTTAAAATTTATATAGAACCAAAGTCCCTAAATAGCCAAAGTGAGCTTAAGAAACAAAACAAAACAAGTTTGAAGATACCACCACTTCTTGATTTCAAATTATACTATAAAAATATAGTAACCAAAACAGTATGGCAGTAGTGTAAAAATAAACTGATGGAATAGAACAGAGAGTCCAAAGTAAATCCATGCATATGTGGTCACCTAATTTTAATAAAGGTGCTGATAATAAAAAATGGGTAAATTATAGCTTCTTGAATAAATGGTGTTGAGAAAACTAGATAAATACCACAAAAGAATAAAATTGGACTATTAATCACCCTACTACATTCAAAGATTAAATAAAAATGTGTTAAAGATTTAGTCATAACATTGGAAGCTGTAAAACTCCTAGAAGGAAAAATAGGGAATAATCTCTTTGAAAATGGTCTTAGCAATGATTTTTTTTATATGACACCAAAAGCACAGGAAACTAAAATAAAAATAAGCAATTGAAAGCACAGTAAACTTAAAATCTTCTGTACAAGAAAGGGAACAATCACTAAAATGAAAATTCAACCTATAGAATGTGAGAAAATATTTGCAAACCACGTTATCTACTAGAGTTACTATCTACTACCCAAAATATATTAGGAAGTCACACAACTCAGCAACAAGAAAACAAATAATCTGGCTAAAAAATGGGCAAGGGATTTGAACAGAAATTCTTCCAAAGCAGACACGTAGATGGCTGACAGGTATGTGAAAAGGTGCTCAACATCATTGATCATCAGGGAAATGCAAATCACACTAAGATGAGACGGGAGCTCCTGCTGCCTACAGCAACAACATGAATAAAACTGAAGGATGTTCTGCTAATTGAAATTAACCATTTGCAGAAGAAAAACACTGCATGGTCTCACTTGTCAGTGGAATCCAAGAGAGAAAGTTGAATTTGTAGAAACATCAAATAAAACGGTAGCTATCAGGAGTGAAGGGTGGGGAAGGACATGA
>CAUYQV010084380.1:0-23150 GCA_963574575.1 Galagoides demidoff
AATCCAGCCCAGGCCTGCCAAACAACTATGATGGCTGCAACCAAAAAATAGCCAGGCGTTGTGGCGGGCACATGTGGTCTCAGCTACTTGGAGGCGGAGGCAGGAGACTCGCTTGAGCCTAGGAGTTGGAGGTTGCTGTGAGCTGTGATGCAATGGTACTCTACTCAGGGGGGCAGCTTGAGGCTCTGTCTCAGAAAAAAAAAAAAAGAAAGAAAGAAAAGGAAAATCAGCTTTAAGAAGTAGTTTCAATCACTCTTCTTCCTCATTCTTTATAGCATAGATTTATCCAGGTCTCTCCTCTTATGCTGCCATACTTTCCTAGACTGATTGAAGGGAGAATGAAACATTCATATCTTTACAACTCTAAGTTTCCAGATCTCCTTTTCACTGAGTTCCTATTACCATTATTCATTTCATCATAAGAATTACTGCACAATCTTTTTTTCTGGTATTTTCTGAGACCTTTGCACAGGGCTGTGGCAGAGCTAGGTTCTTCAAATGTAGTGCTGAATGTGAACACAATTTCATGAAGTCGCCTCTATTGCTTCCCTTTTGTAGACAAGGAAAACAAGGCCAAGAGAGATAACCTGTTAAATAGAAGAATGAGGACTGGGAATCAGATTGTTTTAATCTGTATGGTCCATGTTCTTAACCACCATGTCCACATCAATAGGTATTAATTAACCACAGCAAAGAGGGGGCTGTGGTAAATAGCTTTGAGAAATAGCAGGTTAATATAACGAAGCTGCTTAATATGATAAGATGCATAGGAAATCTTCCAGAGTAATAGAGAATTTGGTATATTTTTCAAAGTTATTTGACTATAAATTCTTTTCCCCCAGCACATCTTGTTAAGACAACTGTTCTACAGAGTACACATTGGGAAATGTTTTTATAGACTAATATCTCCCTGGAGCACACTCTAATTATTATAACAAAAACATAGGTGCTTATGGTAAGCAGAATCAGGTAATCAGCTCCCTAATAGGGTATTATTATTATACTTTTCCTGTTTGCTTGTGCTCTAAGTTTCACTGAACATCTGGAAAAGACTTGTCTTCACTCAACCTCATGTTGTATGGGAAAGGTTAATGGTGCTTACTGTTTTTTTTTTTTAATTTTTTCTCGTAGAATTTTTGTGATTCTTTTCTTGCTTTTCTTTTTCCCTCAAATATCATAGAAACTTCCCTTTTTTAGCCCAAAACTTTTAACAGAGCCATTCAATTGACATTTTTTGAGTCCTCTTCTTAAACTCAACTTTTCAAAGAAAAAAAAGTGTGGAAAAACTTTGGGAAAAATGTGAAGCAAGATTTGACTTATTAATTTTTGTCAAAATGAGAAAAAAAAGTTCACAAGTTTCTTTCAAGTGGATGGTCATTTCTAAAGCATTTTTTGTGAAGTGGACTAAGCAGACCGATGACGTTCATGACGCACTTCTCTGTACGTTTTTCTCAGTATGTTGACAATTACTACCATGGAGACAATTAGTAATGAAATGGAATGGAGGAAAGATTAAATGTGGAAAAATAGAGAGATGTTCCCTGACAGATGAAAGAAGGAAGAAGCCTGAAATGTTAGAGAGAAGTCTCTTTGCATATTATGGGGCCTGGAAGAGAGCTTACGAGATTTTCCTACTCACTAACAGGGAAGGAAGGAAGTAGGGGAGTAGGAGTGAATTCTATTCACTCTTCTCTCTGAGACCTCAGAGGTCTTGCAGATAATGACACAACTCTTGGACCCTGGAATCATAAAATATGTGAGTAAAGGTGACCCTAGAGATTGTCCATCCAGTGATTTCAGACACATTGTGCCATGAGCCATAGAGAGATGGAAAAGGACCTCGGGATAAGGGCTCCTGGTCCCTGTTTTTCACTTCAATCAATGCAGCTCCATGTTCCTATTGGAGGAAAAGTGAAATTTTATGAAGCTGGAACTTCTGGTTACCATGACATTTGGAATTTATGCCATTACCTCTGTGACCTGCCCCTAACCTGAAATGTCAAATATAGGTTTTCAATTGAGTAAGTACAGAGGCATGTTCAGAATAAGAGAAGCAGAAAGAATGTAAGATTTGATTAACAGGAGCAGAAGCTGCAGAGACTTGTGACTGCAGACAGTGCTAGCAGGCCTGGGGGAAACACCATGGGCATTCTCTACCCCTGGCTTGGAATGCCAAGCACACAAGGGTAGGAATTGATAGGGGTGAGAGGTGGCCAGGTTCTCTGAATCATCCCCACACCAAGTCTTTAGGACAAGTAGTTTTAGTCCAAAGGGACCACTGCTACCCAGGAGACAAGGAAGAAATTGTCAGCAATTCTGTAGAGACTTGTGGGAGAAATCCTTCTCTTGTTACTATATTCCATTCACTCCTAGTTTTACTAGAAACAGTCAGGGAAAGACTTCAGTAGTCTTATAAAAAGTCTTTAAAAAGGTCCCTTGATGGTCTTGAAGTTAAGTTCAACAGTAAACATAAGCTATGGGCAAGAATTAGGCCACATGTGAGAACCAGCACCATGACAGAGAGACAGTAAAGAGAGAAAAACCGTACTAATAGGAAAAATAGACAAGAACTCTGTAATAAGCCTAATTGACATTTTCAACAACTTAGAAAAGCGGAACTTTCATGAAGTAAAGTTAAAAGGAGAAGCAGAAACTCTTAGTAATAAAATTGACTTGATTATGTAAAGGAAATAATAATAGCAACCACAGAAGAAATAGACCTAATAGCAGACTAGGCAGTCAAGAAGAAGATCTAGAAGACCAAGCCATAAAAATCTTTCAGAATACATCTCTATGACATGAGTTCACCCCAAGGTTACATTGTCTAAGCTGTGGGAGTGTGCTTGGCTGACAGTCTTGAGCTGTGAGCCTCAGAAGCATCCATCTTAGCTTTTGGGTCAGGCTGAGGCTGTGCTATTCTCTGGGAAGTCCCCAGCTGGGGACTGAGCAAGACAGTGGTAATGTGAGCTGTCCGTATTGGGCAATCTTTGTCCTGGAGTTCCCTTCGTGCTTTCAGGGACTACTAGGTAAATATAGTTAGTTGACAGGTACACCACCCACCCACCACCCAGTCCTGCCACTCCCTCTTCATTTCATGGGTGTTAGTTCCCATTCAACTTTTGGGACTCCTAACCCTCCCACTGCATCTGATTCCTGGAGAAACAAAGTTGCTACAGGGAGGTGGAAAGCATGAAAGAGAAGGTAAGGAGTGTGGTGCAAGGATGCACAGGCACGGTGGATAGAATGATGCCCCATTTCACAGCCGAACCCTAGGGGATATCAGTATGTCACAAAATAAATGTAAAGCGAGAACACTATGTCCAGCTAAATTATGACTTGAATGTGAGAAGGAAATAGTGATAGTTTTAGATGGAAAAGGACTCAGCAAAAAAAATTCTAAACAATGATTAGAGAATATACTATAGGTTGAGTATCCCATATTCAAAATGCTTAGGAATAGAAGTGTTTCAGATTTTGATATTTGGAGATTTATGAATATTTGTAGAATTTTACTACTTGAACATCCTTAACTTGAAATTTCTAAAGACAAAACATCACAGTGAGCATTTTCTTCAAATGTAACACATGCATCAGTTGTCAAAATGTTTTGGATTTTGGATTTGGGGATTATGAGTGTTCAACCTGTAAAAAATAATAAATACAAAAGCAAGCACGGATAGGTAGTAAGAATAATTTTTAGATTAGACATAAAAGATATACATGTGTATTATTTTTTATAGTTGTCTGGAGTTAGAATTCCAATGCTACCAACAAGGTGATGGGAGCCAGACAAAAAAGCATAATTGCTTTTTTTTTTTCTTTGCCTTGAATAGATGAAGGCTATCAATACTGATTAAACTTACATGTTTCTAGAAAGAGTAAATAGAACATTTGATAAAAATTTAGGGAAATAACTTAAATAATAAAAACCAAATATGTAACTTCCAAACTAGGAGAGGTAAAAACTGAAATAAAATTTTATCAATTTATGAATTTATGAGAAGCAAGTTAATTTTTTAAAAAACAGGTTAACCCAGTTTGATGAAAATATTTTAAGTTGCATATAAAAACAGCACATCATACCCCATGATTGCATTGATGTACACAGCTATGATTTAATAAATAAATAAATTAATTAACTAAAAAAAGTAGGTTAACAACAACAAAAAATTAATAATAAAGAAAGCCAGTAATATGCTACATATAATAAATATTTCTCTCAAGATAAAAGGATAAAACATATATCAGCACATATAAATCATTCCCCTCCAAAAAAAAAAATTGGATGCGAATATTCATACTAGATAAACTAAAACTTAGGGCTAACAGTTTTATAAGGAAGTAAAAAGAATATTTCATAGTAATAAACCTAACAGTATGCCAAGAAAATGGAACATTTATGATCTTACTCTTACCTAATGATATAAAGAGATTATGGCCAAATGGGGTTTCATCAAATTCCTAATAATTATATGTTATACTGCTTATATTCTCTAATCAAAGAAATGAAACTAGAAATGAAATAAGAAACTAATTAAAGCCTCAATATTATGGAAAAAATTATTATAAAAAAGTTTTCTATTGATCAAGAACTTTGAAAACTCATGATTTGATCTCATTTTACAACTAAGGGCAATTCAGGACTTTAGATACCAAAGTGTTTGGCAAAGTCTATGCAATGTGATCTAGAACCACATATGGGAGTCAAGAACAGTATGACCATAACCACTGCTGACAGAGGCCACGAGAACCTAGCTGTCTATAGGGCCAAGGCAGTAAAGTGTATATCCAGTATTTGCAAGATATACATACCTTCACCATGATCGCCACTGATAGTGATATCTCTGAGTATAAAGGAGGGACAATGTACCCTGTAACACCTGAACTCTTCTGCTTTTTAAAGAGAAAACTGGAAATGCATATATGGGTTTCATTTTAAAACAAAATCTTAGTAATCTAGATATATGAAGCTGGGATAAGCTGAAGGCAGACAGGTGGAGGAAAGGGCAGGGTGGCACTCTGAGAGAAGAGATGTTTTAATGAGATGGTATTGAATTAAATTTAAGAGGTCTAATAATCTAGTCATGTTGCTTCTACTAACTACGACAGGTCAATTATCCTTTCTGAATTCAGTATCCTCACTTAAAATATAACAAGAGACTGGGCTGACTCATCTCTGAGGTCCCTCAAATCTCAATCTGCATTTAGCATAACTGCTTGATTAATTGTTTATCTTTGAACTCATTGAATGCATTATGTAACCATTTTGGACTTCAGGTTACACACGCACACACATGCAAATACACACTTTGTTTTGTTTTTATTTGGTATCACTATCCTATGAAGATGCCATGTACATCAATCACTTACCAATTGCATTTCATACCAGTTGTTGTTTTAAGGACTTCACTTACATTTGTAGTGTTGTGTTCTCTGACAATCCTGGGACACCTGTAGAGACTGATACTATGGTCTTCTCTTTTGTGAGTGGAAAACTGGAGCTCACTATAGTCTTCTGTGGAGGGTAGATCCTGGATGCAAAACTGGTCCTTCCCGGTTCCAAAAGCCATCTTTTAAGCCACTTGCTGTTATTTATTTCAGGTCACAAGATGAGAAGAAATGTACTTCTTTCCTTTTGTTGAGGTGTATTTCAGTCCTTACTAAGGACATTTCAGAGTCTCAGGCCTTCTCCTTGCTGAGTTGTAAAACCCACCATGGTGGTGTGTCCATGGAGAAGAACAGAAACAGAAACATGGATGCCCTCATGGGAACACTGTACCTGGCAATCCAGTTTGAAGTACATTTTACAGACACGTGTGATATATGTATCCCTCCTTCTTATACCATAATATCTATTGAAAAATGTCATTAGTGCAATCATTGGGCTAAATGAAAATTGTACCAAATGGTCTCAAATTTATATGAATATACACATTCAGCAATTTCATGGAAAATTGCTTCCAAAATTACATCCCTGGAAGAGACCCCCATTAATAATGCTCCTTGAGGCCACATCAATTCCTTTAGGATTTTTTGCCTTGTGCAATTAAATGTACTGGAAAGCATCTGGTTTCTTAGAGGTAAACTTAGTTAATGAAAACATAGTGGGAAATTAAAAATAATGACCATTAGATTGCCATAGACACAGTAGATGCTTCTACAAACAGAGAAAGATGCGTCTCCAGCGAGAATTTGACCCAAATCTATAAGATCGTGATAGGCATAATGATAAACATTTAAACAGCATTTTGCTGTTTACCAAATGTATCCAATTCTATAAACTCTTGTAATCTTCAGAGCAAACAGGAGAGGTGGATGGAACAGACCTTTATCCTTCCCTTTGTAGCAATGATAAAGCCAAGTCTGAGAGAGTGATTGCTCTGGTCAAGGGCAGAGCTAGTGCATAATGTAGTTGGGAATTGAATTTTCTTAATTCTGAGAGGAAGGGAAATGTAATTTTTTGATATTTATCGTGGATAAGGAGCTGGGTCAGAATTGTCTGTTATTTCATTCCAGGCTTCAAATTCTATTACTGAAGGGCTTTTGCCAGGGTGTGAGAGAGAGACAGGGTGTAAGAATGAGAGTGAGAGAGAAAAATAGTTGTCCAAGTTCACCCATTTATTTTCTAACAAATATGTATTGAGTTGTCATGAGATATTCTTGGTTCACTGATGGACAAGAGGAACAAGGGTTACTGATGTAAGGGAGTGAGAATCTAAACTTAGGTTCATGTCAACACAAAGCACCTTTTCTGCCCTCAGTGACCCACGGAGAGACCTAATATCTTCCTTTGCCCTTCTTAAGTGGAAGTACCATGTATCCTGGGAAACACCACAAACATATTTGCATATTTGTGGATATAGTAGAAGACGAAAATGCATCAAAATCCAAAATGATGGCAAAATACTGGTGGAATTTGAAGCATACTTGCAGGAATTGGGGAATAGAATTGGAGCTACTGGCCTCATTTGCTGCTGCTTCTCAAGAAGTTGAGAGTTGCTGAGTTTCTTCTCAAGGGGTCAGACTGCTGACTTCTTTCTCCCTCCAAGATCAAACTAGGACATGGTAACTGATTCCTTCTCCATTTTAAGAGATAGACAATTGCAACAAGGGCAGGGCAAGAACACCGCCATCAAGGAAGAATGAGGCAGAAATCAGTCTTGGTAGAAATTTGCGTCAGTCTCCTTGAACCTCCTTGATCACACTGCATCTTTTCTCGTCAGAGCCCCCAGAATTTCAAGGTATCATTAGTAATAGAATTCAAGAAACTTCAGGGGAAAAAATTGTCTTGTATATTTCTGCCTCATTGACTCTCCATCTCATTTCCAATCTCATCTGAAAACATATCTTTTTCTCTCCTGACCGCATCTGCTAATTGCCCTCTCCCACAGCTATTATTTAACCAGAATATATGTGATCGCTTTAACAAGGGTATTTAACTTCCTGGGGTTGTCGAGATCTTGTGTTTAAGAGTTTTAGGTTAAAAATGTAAGTGGCTGAGGCCCTTAAGTGAGAAGGGGCCTTGGGAAAGCTCTGTCAGTCTTTTGACAGAGCATTTCTTAGTCTCTAAACTGATTCCTCCCTCCTGCTGTATATTGGTTGATCTTTAGATGTATAGTTTATGGCATGAAAATTTTTAAAAAGGCTTTGCTTTATTTCCAAATATAAATTTGCATTATTGATGATGGCTTTCCTAATTATATAGAGTTTTTTTTACCTTTCTTGCCACCCAAAAAGTCCATCATGATCTCCTCTTCACGAGTTTCAGATCTTGGCTTAGCACTTTACAACAGTGTGAACGTTGAAATGATACTTATGTGATTTGAAGTCTTTGTTTTCTCATCTTCAGTATGAGAGTGATAGGCTTATCTCAACTGTTCTCCCAGAATTAAATAATATTCTGTCCATAAAACTTCTGGCATAATGAGAAATGAATCCATGTTAGCTTGTAGCAAGTGGAGGAGGACAGATAACTCTTCACTAACTTAGAATCAGAGAGGCTCTTATTATCCTAGAATGCAAAGTCCAAGGGCAAGGAGACTGGCATTTGCTTTGTCCCCAGCACCTAGAATCATGCCTGACACACACTAGTCTACGGAACTATTTGTAAATAAATGAATGTCTTTCACCACTACACACAGTTACTCTATAATTTATAAAACCCTTTACATCTATGATCTCATTTGATTCCCTGAACAGTGTTGCACATTAATATGGTAAAAAAATTTCTGCTTAAACCAATAAAAAAATTGTGACTCACCATTAATCTTGTTTCTTTGGGAATGTTCCTGGAGATCCATGCTCTAGTCTAGATCACCTTTGATGCTGGGCTTGCTTTCACCATCCTGTCACCAATCACTGACCCAATGCTAACAATTTTGCCTACTTATTTTTCTTAATATATTTCTGCTGCCATTGATCAAATGTTTGGTATTCTTCATCTGAATGGTTGTAGTAATTTCTGCTGTCTGTCACCACTCCCTCACTTGGTCTTTCTCCAAAAACTGTAGAGCCTATACAATAAGAAAGCCATTGTTCATACCCTATGGGAAGTGATAAACCAGATATGGGCCTTTGGACTTATGTACAAAGTCAGACAATTAAGTTCACACACTTGCCACCATTTGCTTATGTTGGCAGCACTGTACAACAGCTTGGTAAGGTTTCATAACTGTGACTTAATCAGTATATCACAGCTGGGTTTGTGTCAATGTGTAGTGGTATCTTGCTGAGTGGGATTCATTATTGTGTATTTTTGTGTGCCATTGTTAGCATCTTGGACCTTGAATTAGAACAATGAACAATCATTAAATTTGTTGTTAAACTTGGCAAGAGGGGAAGTGAAGGCAGGAACGTGTTAGACCAAGTTTATGGGGATAATTCCATGAAGAAAAAGGCAGTGTACAAATGTATTAAATGTTTTTCTGAGGGAGAGAAAGCATCACTGATGAAGAGATCAGGGCAGCTGGTAATAAGCAGAACTGATGAAAATATTGCGAAAATTCATTACATTGTGAGTCAAAGTCATTTGTGACTGTGAGAAGCAGAGCAGACCAAGTAAACATCAATAGAGAAAGAGGACAATATTAATGGAAAATCTTGGTGTAAGAAAGGTGTGTGCAAAAATGGTCCTGAAGGAGCTCACCAATGAACAAAAGTGAAGGAGAGTTGAAGTTTGCCAAGGCTTTGTCAGGTCTTTCCAGTGTCAAGATCTTTCAGGGAGTATTTTCACTGGTAATGAAACATAGGTGTACCAATACAACCCTGAAACAAAGTGTGAAAGTTCACAATGGAAGTCAGGCAGTTCTTCATAACTAAAAATATTTCATCAGTCCAAATTGAGTCAAAATAGTCTTGCTAAACTTTTGTGATATCAGAGGGATTATTCGTTATGAATCTGTACCAAATGGACAGAACATTTAACCAAGTTTACTATTTGGAAGTACTGAAAAGGCTGCATGAAAATGTTAGATAAAAATTACCTGAACTTTTTGCCAACAACTCATGGCTCTTGCATCACTATAATGCACCAGCTCATATGGCACTGTCTGTGAGGGAGGTTTTAGCCAGTAAACAAATAACTGTATTGGAACACCCTCCCAACTCACCTGCTCTGACTTCCAATGACTTTTTTATTTTTGTAAAATAAAGGAAATATTGAAAGGAAGGTGTTTTGATAACATCCAGGATATCAAGGGGAATATGACAACATCTCTGATGGTCATTCCAGAAAAAGAGTTCCAAAAATGCATGGAAGTGTGAAGTGGGCACTGGTGATAGTGCACAGCTTCCCAAGGGGAGTACTTCAGAGATGATCATGGTGATATTCATCAGTGAGGTAAGGAGCACTTGCCCTAAGATGAGTTCATGAACTTGACTGTCATTAATTTTATCTTCCATTTGAGTGGGTCTTCTTGGAACACTAAGTTGACCCCCCTCTATTCCTTACTGGTCAATCCCACCGATTTTGATACAGGATTACTTGACATGGAACTTAAACTTCTTCACTATTGTTGGCTCCTCAACTTCATGTCCTCAACAAGCTTCATGTTCTTCTGCTATCTATCTCGACACGTAATACTCAAGGCCCAAGCCAGATTCTGTTTTAAGTCATCGAAGAACATATCATGATTTTCAATGCCTCTGGAACTTACTGTTTTCTCTATCTTGTTCTGCTCAAACCACTCTTTCACTATCAGATGTAATTGTAATGGCATCAGCTCCGCTTCAAGTGATTGATTTCTGTCAAGGAAGCACAGTGCTAAGTACTACACATGGGTGTACTTATGTACACTCACACACAAAATGTCATCTAATTTAATTCACAAAAGATCATTTTATTTATGAGAAAATTGAAATTCATGAAAATGAGAAGGTAATCAGACTGCCCAAGGACCCACCGTTCCAGACTTTATCTGAACCAAACTCCGCGCCTTTAGCTGCTTTCCTGAATGACAAGTGAGCTTCGATCACCCATCAAGGCCTAGTTCAAGAACACTTAATCTCTAAAATCTTTCTTGAATTATCTAGGCAAAGAGATAAGTTCTCTCCTTTCCATTTACCTTACATGTATCTCTGTGGTGGTGATTTTTGTGTTTTTCTTATATATCAATATTTTCACTCATTATTTGTTTAGATGCCTGCCTCTCCTGTTCACTTACTTGAAGTCATTCAGTTAGGGTTATTCTTCTCAATATTCCCAGGGCCTACCACAGTATCCAGCCAATAATGAATTCCTGGTAAATGAATGATGAGGGATCCATCCGGCTGAAGCAGCATTTCCTTTTTGGAGTGGAGTGTCACTGAGGGACAGCAAAGGGAAAGAAATAGGAGAGGAAGGTGGCAGCAGGTGGGGAAGGTTTTGCCCACTAGGTCATCATGCCTGAGTTTGACCTGATTTGAGAAAAACCTGATAAAAAAAAATTGCTTGGGATAGTGGAGACAAAACACAAGCACAAAAACATAAACTCTTTTCCTTGCTGTTTGTATTTTTCATCCAGTTGTTTGGCATTGCACTGATGTCTGAGCTACAGGTCAGGGCTAAGTTCACCTGGGTTTAATTGGAAAGTACACGGGCTTCTTCTGGGAATGCTCTAGGGAGCAGCTGAGCAAGAGACCTCTGCCATCAACTTGAAAAATAGCTGTATGAGAATTTAAAAAATAAACACAAACCCCACTGTGTTCTTCAGCAATGTGTCATTCATTTTTGGTAGCTATGTCTGGTCTCTTTTAAGTTTGAAACAGAGAATAAAGATATCATGCCTGGATTTTTTCTCAATACTGGTTTAAGATTGGTGTGAAAAACACATAGTCCATCCATGGGAAACTGTTTGCATTAATGTCCCTGGATTCTTTCCCCTTAAATCATTACCTGTGGCCTAAAACTTTGTGATTTTCCCCCACTCTGGTTCTGGACCTAGACACATGACCAGATAGGTAACCAACTGTCCTTATTTTAGCACAAAGATCCCATATCTGGGGAAGCAGGTCCCTCAACCTCAGGGAATCCCCCCTGCTACAGAAAAGCCAGGTTGATTAGTCACCCTACTGGCCAGTGTATGGTCAGTGGACGTGACACAATATAGATTAGGAACAAACTTGCTGAGTGGGTTCATCCCCTTTGATGTACCTCATATGTCACCATCAAAGCATGTCCAGGATAGTTTGCAGGAGGATGAGAGACACTTGAGGGAGTCAAGTCATTCTAGATGTCCCAGGTGGAGTCAGCCTAGATCTGCCACAAATCTAGGGACTCTTAGGTACTGAGAGTAACATGCAGACATAATAGACAAGGATCCAGGCCACAGAGAGATTTAAATATGCAAATGTAAGCAGAATAGTAGGTAGCATATGAATTCTGTCTTCATGCCCCTCAGAACTATTGTTAGCTCAGGTTGTATATATTCAATGAAAGAAATGATGGTCACTGCCTGGAATCAAACAGCAAATATAGATGAAATTAGATTTCTCTGTGAGAATAAATTTTCTAGTGATCACAGCTGTTCAAAACTACCCAAAGTTGAATCCTTAGTGAAGGAATGAGCTAGCCAAAAATGGAGGCATTGATGAAAAGGCTGGGAAGGGAGTTGACAAAGATGCTGTAAAGTATTCAACTCAACTGATGTTTATTGAGCCCTGCGCTGGCCACGGGGATGTGAAGATGGTTCTCTCTAAGAATGTACAGTTAAGATAGGGAAATAAATAATGACCTCTCATAGTGGTCAGTGAGAAGCAGTATTTAAGAAACAAACAGAAGTAGTTTGGATGAAAGGGTTTTTGTTTGTTTGTTTTAACTGATGTGTGTGTGTGTGTGTGTGTGTGTGTGTGTGCATGTGTAGGTATATTTGTGTAGAACCATTGTGTAGGAAAAATTTCCCTGAAAAAGTTACAGGTGGATTTGCTTTTGAAGAAAAAAATCTGCCAGTAGGATGAGGGTTAGATGGGGGAAACATCATCTACTTCATTTATAGGGCCCTCAGTACAAAATTACAACTTAGAGTTCCTCGTGCAAAAATTTTTAAGAATTACAAAATGGTAATAGGACAAGAGTAAACCAAGCATGGTGTCATGTGAACACAAAGGCATATATGCACATCTCATGCCTAAAAAGCTGACTCTGGTTGGGTGCAAAACCTTTCATACAGAGAAAGTATTATATACAGAAGGTTGAAAGCACATGGTGGCCTGATGTGTTTAGGGTCTCGTTAGATTATGTTGTGTGTACCTGAGTACACTATGGATATGGGTTTGCAGGTGCCACTGTGGAGATAGGCAATGCAAAAGGCTGATACAGTGGGTTCAATTTAGTTAATCTGGTACTGAATTCCCAAGGATTCTCCACCCTGCATAATTCAGGCCACAAGAGATATTTTACATCAGATTTGAAAAGAAGAAGTGAAATAGCAAACACATTGTGTTTAGACTTAGGAGGGCTGTGCAGGGTCCCAGGGGCTGTGACCAATCACCCTCCCTGTTGCCTGTCTCTCGTTGACCTTGTGGCATGGGGAATCATCATCTCTGCAGCTCCTTCCTAGCTCATCACCATTTCCTCATATCTCTTCCATAAGCTTCACCAGCTTCCCATAACAAAGGTCACCAGCTTTCTCCACAGATCACTTGCCTACATATCCCATCAAATTTGGAGTCTTGAAGGTTTTGAGAGTCCAACACAGGTACGATTTCATCTGTGTGGCTTCTGGTTTACCTTCTCAGGTTCTAGTTATCCTTTTCCTCCTCCATATCTATTTCCTCTTCTTGAGAGCCTGTTTTGTGGACATCAGGCCATAGAGCCACATTCCAAAGCAACTGCTTTGCAAAGACCATACAGCCAGCATCCAGCACTATATAAGACAACTTGCTGTATTAGATACCTACTTGCAACCATTCTTATTGATTTTGCTTCTCTGATTAAACCCGAACTGGTAGTGATAGGCTCTACAAAGTGGGTTGTGTGGAAAAATATTTTAAGACAGAAAACATACATGTATACGTGTGGTTAAAAGCAGAGACTGTGAGGTCAGATGTACTTGAGCTTATAAACCTCCCTTCATTACTATAGTTTTGCTAGCTGTGTGATCTTAGTTTGTGTAATGATGGGCAGCCTCCAGGATGGGCTGAGCAACCCCCACCTGTTGGTATCATGATCTCAGGCATTCCCACCTATGTTGTGTCAGAGCTGGTGTGTGACCAGCAGAATCCTGCACAGGTGATGCTGTATCATGCCCAGGTCTAGGTCACAAGGGGCACTGAAGCTTCTTCCTCTCCCTCTTGTGGTTTAGTCCTTCTGGAAGAAACAAGGCACTTTATAAGGTGAGACCCACACAGTAAGATGTAAGACCCTCTCTGACAGCCATGTTACTGAATTTCATAGCCAATCCTCCATCCCAAATCAAGCTTTCACATAACATTAGTCTGAGCAACATCTTGTTTGCAAATCCATGAGAGACTCTGGGCCAAAACCACCCATGTAAGCCATTTCTAGATTTTTGATCCTTAGAAACTGAGTGAGATATTGAGTTATTGTTCTCCAATGCTAAATTTTGGGTGTAATTTGGCATATAGGAATAAAAAGTCAGTAACAAAAACGTGATAATATAAACCATAAATTAAATTCCTTAAAAGTTAAATGTGCATAACTATAGTTTCTACTTCATTCGGTTATTGTCAAAGTTAAAGGAAACCACATAAGGTTGGCACATGGGAGGCCCATTTTTACCTGAAAGGAAGTGCCCGGCATGTGGATTAAGACAGTAGCTAATAACGTCACCCTTGAATTAGGTCTACCAATGGACCAAGATCTGGGGACTACTAAAGGCTCAAAACTAAAATCAGTTGCTTACCTGTTCTCAAAAATCCACCCACTTATTGATGAAGACTTATTAGAAAGTTACAAAAAGTACAGACACTTTCCCGGGACTCAGGGCAAACAAAATGGAATGACATTTAACATATCTAATTGTTAATAAAATGAGGTATTACTTGTGCAGTGTTAATTCTCTCCCTTCAGCGGTGGCTGCTTGCTTTGGCTGCAAGTATTTGTGTCTGAATAATAAAACATTGGGGCTTATGGAAGTTTTCTAGATGAGTTCTGCCTTCTACTTTGCAAATGAACAGGCTCAGAAAGATTATGCAGATATAGAAAAATAACAGTGCTAAATGCTTACCTTGTTTTCCTTAAGCAGGGCGTGGAGAGGGGTAGGGGAAAGGCTGAGAATGTCAATTTTCTTTGGTTTCCTAAACAGTGTCTTTTAGTAGTTAGGACCGCAGATACTGAAGTCACATAGGACTGCATCAAATTGCACCTTCATTGCTGACTGCATGATTCAGAATGAGCAAACTTAGGTTAAATGATTTGCTTATTTTCTCTAAGCCTCAGTTTTCTCACGTGCAAAATAAGAAAAATAATAATCTATATTTTGACATACCATCTTATGGGGACTCAGGAGACTCTTAGCTCATAGGCTGAGACCCCACAGATTGCATTTTCTAACAGTATTTTGTATTGAAATCTTCAAGGTCATATGCTATGTGCTAGGCAGAAACAGAATGTGTACACATTAATTGAATATGTTCACTGGAATTATAAGCTTTTCTTACAAAATGTTTACAATTTTTCAGGGGCTCAAGTCAGATGGCAAGACAGGAGAAATGACGACATTTCCTACAATAAGCAGAACCTTCCAGAGTTGTGGTTCCTATGTGCCAGACCCCTGCGATTAGTTTTTAGAGGTCGGTTTAAGACAGTGTAAAAAGGTATAAGGCGAGAGGTTTCTTAGTAAAAAGTAATATTCACCAAGAAAGTCAAAGGCTACCTCTCCCATCATTAATAACATGTCCCCAGAGTGTTATTCTGGGCACTTGATTCTTGACGATTCCCATCTTCTTTCTTTGGTCTTAGCCCTTTGGTGATGAATCTTCTTTTTTAAAATCATGGTGGTTCTACCAGTGTAACCCCACTCATAACTTGCTCTTGAGAAATAGCTAAAAACCAGACCTGGTTACACTGTCCAGACTTCCTATGTAAAAATAGGAGGTATCACAGAAGGCAGGGCATGAAATAGTGTTCTGAGTCATATTCCAGAGGGCAGACAGAGAAGAAGCAGGTGGGGGTTGGTTGGATCAGAGGCAAAATTTAAGTCATGGGAGGAAAAGCCTGGGCTCAGTGCAAAGTAACGGAGCCCCAGAGAATTTGCTGAAGCAGAGATCCTAAAACTGGGAAAGAAATAAGGGCAGTTACAAGAGAGAACTTGGGAATAGGGACAGTTAATCTACTGGGCCAAAGCAGGCTGTTGATGCAAGCAGCCTGTTCTGAACTGTTTTGAACCCATTGTTTATAGCTTCTCCTCTGGAAGAAAAATATTAAAATCCACAGTGTTGAAGGCATAATTGTTACAGAAATCCCCCATCTTTCAATGGTTCAACTGAGGCTTTTTTGAATTATGGCAGGTTAATCAGGAGATAACCCCACTGTAAGTCAAGGGACATTTGTATAAGAAATGTTTCTTATGTGAGATTACTTTATTCACAAGACAAGAAATAGACATTGCCCTTTCCATTCTTTAGTTGAGGAAATTACAGCTCCAAGTGTTTGGCTTCCCTGTACTTCCATAATTCGTGAAGGGTAGATCTCTCTAAGATTTGGACTTTGGTCTCATCCCCACCACCACTCTACGCAGACATCAAATTCGAGCTACTTCATTCTGATTTGCAATCCCAGTTGTGTTCTAATTCTATTCTTGCATAATGGATAAAATCAGGCTCTGTACAGCCAGAAGCTGCATCTCCCAAGTCGCTTCCACGATTAGAAAATCAGTCCCCAGTGAGGATGTTTCTCAGCATTCTACAGGTCCCAGCATGGGAGGAAAACTGTCAGAACCAAACTGAGGGTGAACAGGAACACCAAGTTTTCCACTGCCAACCCTGGGGCAATAAACTTGGTAGATGTTTTTCTGTTCTTCTCAGGAGACACAGAAACAGGAGGGAGAAACTAAAAGCAACGTGGTTGCTGCTCTAGGAATCGAGTAGCTCTAAACTGATGTCTGTGCAGAGTGGTGGTGGGGATGAGCTGAATGCGATTCAGAGTGGCCACCTCATAGCAAGGGAGCAGAACCATCTTTGGATAGAAGATGAGAACTTCCTTCCGTACTGTTTCCTCCACCATTGTGACAGTCACACTCTGAGCCTTCAGCTCTATCAAACGAGGGCCCAGAGCTCAGGAGAGAATTTTACTTTTCTGGAGTGAACGGAAAACATTCACATGAGTAGAATCAAATACGTTTTTGTCCACAAACCATTTGCTCAAAGGCAGGGAAGTAGCCAAGGGCATTTGTAAAGATGTCGAACAGAGATGAAACAAAGACAGTTTACCGTAGTTAAGCTTCACTCTCACTGGGCAAGTGGTAAAAAGGATAGTTGAATAGTTTCAAAAAGACCTGAATTTGAATCTTGGTTATGCCTTTTACTGACAGTGTGATTGGGGAGCCAGTTTCATCTCTCAGTACTTAACTCTTCTTTAAAAGACAGAATGTACTTGCCTTACTTCATAGAATAAAGATGCAGTGAAGAAATAGAATAGATACATAAGAAAAAATTTTGAAAACCCACAAGGCAAGGAGTAAGCATTCCTTGTCTACAACTACCAAACAACCAGCTTCTGGTATTTTGCTGGCGAACTGTGCACATACAGAGGTCAACACCATTCCTTTAATGTCAGTGGCCAAGGTCACCATTTACCTAGGACTAGAGGACTCCCAAGGAAAGGGAAATCAGCACTTGTATTTCCTCTGGAGCCAGGAGGGCTGAAATGTTGCTTAGTGGGGAAAGCAGCAAGCTGAAAGCCGGGGTGTTCGGGTCACCTCTCATTTCTTCCGCTTATTAGCAATGTGACCCTGGGCAATTATTTCTTCATCTCTCGGAGCCTTAATTTCCTCTCCTGTTAAATGAGGGAGATAATCTAAACTCGGGAAAGGTGGTTTTCAACCTTGGCTACAAATGAGCTCTCCTGGGGTGCATTTAAAAGCCTGATGTCCAGGCACCCCAGATTAATTAAATCAAGAATCTCTGAGCATAGAATATAGGTGCTGGCATTTTTCAAACTCCCCAGGTGATTCAAAATACAATCATGTTCGAGAACCATTGATGGTTTTTAAGGTCAGGCCTCTTCCACATCTAATATTATAGTATTTCAAGAAAACCTCTTGTTACCTCCAAATTGGTCCATCCTCAATTCCTTGGTAGAGTTAGTTAATGCCACTGAGAATGAATGATATACTTACATACAAGTAATATGATTCTCCTAAGGCTGTGAAGTATCACAAACTGGATATCTTAAATAACAGACATGTACTATCTTATGGTTTTGGAGACTAGATGCCTGAGATTCAGGTGTTGGCAGGCAGTGCTGGTTCCTTAAGAGGGCTGTAAGGGGGAATTGTACTGTGTCTCTCCTTTAACTTCTGGTAGTTTGCTGGCCAGCTTGAGATTTCTTGGCTCGTGGAAGCATCGCTGTGCTCTCTTCCTTATCTTTCATGGCTTTCACCTTGAGCATGTGTGTATTCACATTTCCCCTATAACATAAGGAAACTGGTCACATTAGATTAGGGGCCCACCCTAGTCCAGTATGAACAGGTCCAAGATAACATCATCTACCGTGACTGTATTTCCAAACAATGTCACAAACCGAAAGTCTAAGGTTTGGGAGGGCAGTGTATGAGCTTTGGTGGGACATAATTTAACTTGCAACAGTAACATCACAATATTATCTAAATTTCAGCAACTGGGGAAAAGACGGTTGGTGGCCTGTGGCCTCCTGGAACCTCCATAATTGGTTCCATAGGAGGACTCATTTCGGCATCCAACACAGCACACTGGACTTCTCTCTTCCTCCTGCCTCCAGCCCTCCTCCTCAAGCCCTTAGAATTCCATGCTCCCTGCCTGCCCCCTCATGTCTCTTGCAATAATTCCTTGACAGCCAAGGAGAGAGACCCTGGCCCTTTCATTTGCCAGCTTAGAAATTTTCCGCTATGCATCTCAGCCCCATGCCAACCACTTCTACTTATTAAAATGCAGCTCAGGATGTCTCACTCTGGCTGTTACATTATCATTCCTCGTTAGAGACTCCTCCAGGGCCTGAGACATTCCTGCGCTGACTTTATAATTACAAAGTCAATTTCTAAACAGACATTTGCAAATAAGTCAATTTAAATACCGAGATTTGCAAACAATAATTAAGCAGTAGCTTCTTTTTTAATATCTCTATATATAATTAATGCCTGTGGGGCTTTTCATTTTACCTTGCAACTGGGTAGTTTGCAATTGTTTGTTGAGCTAAAGTGTTCTCTGAAAGCAAATCAAAGGACAGGGGAGATTTTGGAAGTGATTGGAGAAAGGATTTTTTCCTCCTCTTCCCTCATCCCCGTTTCACCTGATTGGCTATGTTATTTATCATTTGGGACCCTGATAGGGCAGGGAGGCTGAAACAGAATCATTTTCTGCATTAAAAACAGCAATAACAACACAGAATTCTGATCCAGGGAGAGATTGGTTAATACGTCCTCCTAAGCCAGATGTGTATAGTCAAGGAGTTTCTCTATGCTGGAAGCCTCAGACCCTACCCATTCCAGCACCATCTACACAGTGATTGTTCTCAGGAGCTCAGCTTGGATTCTACTTTCTTCCTGGTCTAAAAAGAAAAAAAAAATCCAAACCCAATTTGTGCCAGTTGTAGGATGATGCCCTAACCCAAGTATTCGAGATTTTTCACAATCCGGCCTTTTCTTTTCTCTCTTTCTTTCCTTTCTTTCTTTTTTAACAAATATTATTGAAAACCTACTTGATGCTAGGGAAAATACCAGGTAACAAAGAAGAAACTCTGGTAAATAAGACATGGTCTATTTCAAGGTACAGGGGGGAATGAAACCCTGAAAAGGAAATTTGATGGAGGATGAATGTTACGAAAGGGGAAGCAGGAAGAAGGCCAGCCTGGGCTGGAGACTTACTGGGCAAGTGATATCCAAGCTGGAATATGGAGGCTCACTAGGTATTAACAAAGGGAAGTCTGAGGAGGATGGCTCTCTATGTCAAGGGAAAGGCCTGTTAGAAGTAGTAGGGATGATAGGTTTTAGAGAACACAGGACTCCTTAAACCCCTCCCCCCCCAAAATGTGTCTAAGTGGTAGCTAACATAAGTGAACTATCAGAGGAGCATAGACTGGTACCTTGAAGACCTTGCAGGCCAGGTTAAGAAGTTGGAACTACTTTGTCCCAAGGTCAAGTGGGTGCCACAAAAGGGTTTCAGGGAGTGATGTACAGTTTGGCTTAAGCTGCCCAACTGTGATGTCAAGCCATGCCAGACAATCTCTCTCAATTGGTTGGATAATCTAACAGCTCTTGGGTTCTCTCCTCAGAACCTCCCCAAAGAGAATGTTCCCCCCAACATTCCCAGCACAGTTTAATACTTTGCCCTCAAGATCTAATTCAGGGGTGGTAGGCTCTGTGAAATGTCTCTAGTCCCTGTAGCTTTTCTTATAAAAATGAGTTAGTCCCTAGTTAGTGCTTCCAAAATATTTTGTTCATCTCTCCAGTTCAATACTTACAATACACATGTTAATAGGAAAAGCTTTCTTTGTTTCCAGGCTGTTATACATATACTCAGTATGGTGCTTAGCAAACAGTAACTACTTACAAAAGGTCTGTTATTGTCATTATGAATCTGATCAACAGAGGAAATCTTATTCCTTTTTCAGGGACAGAGTCTTCATGGGTGCTGTGGCAGGAGCTGGGGTGTTTTGCCTTCTCTTAAGCACAGTCATAATTTATCTTTGTCTGTGACATTTTTATCCAGTGCATGTAGGAAGGGTTTCTGTCCAGCTTCCCCATAGGTGGAAGGAGGCTGACTGACTGGGGTGGGCTTTCCCCAGAAGAAAGGTCACCAGTCAAGAATCCACAGTGCATGAGAGGTCAGAGTCATGGATGGTTCTTGCCAAGATGCTGACACCCTTAGCCTAAAAAATGGGCAGAGGAATCTCCTTGACCCTCAAGAGCCTGCCTTAACCTCAAACTCAGATAAACATCTTTCTCTTTTCCACATCCATTCTTACTGGGAAGACAGGTCTGATTCAGACTCAGAGCCTGGGCTTTAGAATGGCTGGTCCCCACCAAAAAAAAGACCCACCTGGGGAAATCAAGGGCTTGACCAGCTGAGGGGTGCTCAGGGCACCCACTTCTTGTTTGAATCATTTTATATGTTTTTGTTCAGACCAGTCAGCACTGGTGGGAGTAACATTAAGCAGGCCACATATTTCCCAGTTCAGACATTAATTAACAGATTAAGTCTGAGCCCGGTAGTCCTTTTCAATCAGGATTTTGTCTCCTCAGGGAATGTTTTCTGGAGGCTTCTGTTGATGTCTTATGGTCATTTCTTAGGAGAGTCATCATCTCTGGGGGAATCTTAAATGCTGACAGGAAGGATTATGTAGACTGTGGATACATTGCTCCCTAAAATATCTAATTTTCCAGTGTGGGAGTGGATTGTCAGGGCTTTCCTCTAATGCGATCCTCACATCCAACCATTTCAGTGTCTGGCTCATAATGAGCTGGCGGTTCTGATTAAGATTACTCTCAATTTCACTTATTTTCCTAAACCAAAATCTTAGGTACACATTTGAATAATCGGGGGAAACAACAACAACAAAATAAGAGATAGAAACCTACTATTAAAAAAAAAAATCTTCTCAAAGGAGTAGGGCACCAGTCCCATATACTGGAGGTGGCAGGTTCAAACCCGGCCCCAATCAAAAAAAAAAACTCTTGGCTCGGCGCCTGTAGCTCAGTGGTTAGGTTGCCAACCACATACACTGGAGCTGGTGGGTTCGAATCCAGCGGGGCCAACTACAACCGACAAATGGGCAGGCGTTGTGGCAGGTGCCTGTAGTCCCAGCTACTTGGGAGGCTGAGGCAGGAGAATTGCTTAAGCCCAGGAGTTTGAGGTTGCTGCGAGCTGTGATGCTATAGCACTCTACTAAGGGTGACATAGTGAGACTCTGTCTCAAAATAAATAAATATAAAATAAAAAAATAAATCTCCCAAGGTGAGTGTCTCAATGTTCAGAATGAGAACCACTGGTCACTGAAAGCTGGCTTTATTCTGATTCAGGGGGCTGGCCCCCTAAAGCCATCCAAACTGGACTGCACCGCAGACAAGGGCAGATGCACGGATAGACTGAAGTTCTAACTTTTGAGACATCTTGCCTTTATTGGTCATTAGAAGTTTTATTGAAGAAGAACTCAATAAAATAAGAGTCTGAAAAAATTAAATAAATAAATAAATAAATAAGGGTTGGAGAGCAGGAGCATCATTTTACGTTCATGTTGTTTTTCTTTTCTAGTTGTTTTTCTTTTCTTTTCAGATTAATGTAAAGATACAAACAATTAGGTCACAAGGTTTGCATTTGTCTGGTAAAGTCCCTGTTGTAGCTGGGACTACAACATACAGCCTACATAACCGGAGGAGTGCCACAGACCCTCACATAGTGCCCACTAAGTGAGAGCACACATTTCCCCCGTTCCCCCCGCCACCCCCTCTGCCTCTGCCACCCTCCCGTCTTGAATTGCATATAGGTTTGAATCAGCTCTCCCATATCTGAGGGAACATGGGCTTATGTAGGAAATCCTACAGCCATGTTTTTCTGGTCCTTCTTCCCTCACACTTCTCTTCTTTTTTACTCTCTTTTTATATTATTATGATTATTATTTTTTGAGGCAGAGTCTCAAGCTGTTGTCCTGGGTAGAGTACCATGGCATCACAGCTCACAGCAACCTCAAACTCTTGGGCTTAAGCAATTCTCTTGCCTCAGCCTCCCAAGTAGCTGGGACTACAGGCACCCGCCACAGTGCCCAACTCTTTTTGGTTATAGGTGTCATTGTTGTTTGGTAGGCCGGACTGGATTTGAACTCACCTGCTCCAGGGCATGTGGCTGGTGCCCTAGCTGCTTAAGCTATAGTCTCTTTTTATTTTTAATTTTCTTTTCTGTTTTTTTTTTTTATTACTTCCATAGTGTTATTAAAGATTGCCAGAATAAGGATGAGAGAATGTGGATGGGATGTTGTAGTTGTGGTCACTGTGCAATTTTAGAAAAGTCACTTCCTTCGAGGGACTTCTTTTTAACCTGTATTTATTTAGTAGATGGGGTAGGGTGGGGAACATGTAGCCTTGGGGTCACATGTGGCCTTCTGGATCCTTGAATGTGGCCTTTTGATGAAATCCACATTTCACAGAACAAATTCTTTTATTTATTTTATCACTTTTGAGACAGAGTCTCACTTTGTCACCCTCAGTAAAGTGCTATGGCATCACAGCTCACAGCAACCTCAAGCTCTTGGGCTCAAGCGATTCTCTTGCCTCAGCCTTCCAAGTAGCTGGGATTATAGGCTCCCACTACAATGTTCAGGTATTTTTTGTTTTGTTTTGTTTTGTTTTGTTTTTAGCAAGGGGGTCTTGCTCTTTCTTGGGCTGGACTTGACTTGGTCTCCCAGCGTGTTAAGATAATAGGTGTGAGCCACCATGCCCAGCTAACAAATCTTTTAAATAAACGGACTTTCATTGCCTAGTCCTTCAAATTTTCTAACCCATCGTTATCCAGCTCAGATTTCTTAT
>CAUYQV010084381.1:0-10111 GCA_963574575.1 Galagoides demidoff
CGAGTCTCCTGCCTCCGCCTCCCAAGTAGCTGGGACCACAGGCGCCCGCCACAACGCCCGGCCATTTTTTGGTTGCAGCCATCATTGTTGTTTGGCGGGCCCTGGCTGGGGATTTGAACCCGCCACCTTAGGTGTACGTGGCTGGCGCCTTAGCCGAGCATCAGTGCTTTGATTCATATTCTCTTCTTTGCTATCTCTGCTGCTTAGAGACTTCTGTCATTGTCATCTTCTTGCCTTAATCAGGGAAGTCTGATCGTCCTGCTACCTCAGAAGACCTGAAGAAACTGAAATACCTGGAATGTGTCATTAAGGAGACCCTTCGCCTTTTCCCTTCTGTTCCTTTGTTTGCCCGGACTCTTAATGAAGACTGCACAGTGGGTAAATATTCTACAATTAAAACTGTAGGGACAGTGAAGTTTTCTTAACGTCTGTCTTGTTCCAAATCCTGACACATCCTTGCCTGCTTCTTCACAGCGGGTTACAAAGTTCTAAAAGGCACCGAAGCCATCATCATTCCCTACGCATTGCACCGAGATCCCAGATACTTCCCCAATCCTGAAGAATTCCAGCCGGAGCGCTTCTTTCCCGAGAATGCCCAAGGACGCCATCCGTATGCCTATGTGCCCTTCTCTGCGGGGCCCAGGAACTGTATAGGTTTGTATCTGTCCAGCTGGGTTTGCCCACGCAGGCCCACGTGACAGTGGGTTTCTCATCATCATTTCTGTGACATCGCCCACACACAATGACCTTTCAAAAATCAGTTTCCTTTTTCCTCCACTTTCCTGTGAATTATAGTTTTAATATACTATTGTCAGAAAGGGCATTGATTTGCCAAAGGCTGTCATAACTAAGAACCACAGATTGAGGGGCTTAAGCAACAAAAGTTTATTTTCCATTGGCAGGATGTCCAAGATCAGGGTGTCAGCAGGGTGGATTTCTTAGGAGGCCTCTACTCCTAGGCTTTTAGAAAGACATCTTCTCCCTGTCTCTTCACTTGGTCTGTCCTTGGTATGTGTCTGTTCTACCTTCTCCAGTTGGATTATATTAGATCCCACCCTAATGACCTAATGACCTTATTTAAGCTTCATGACCTCCTTAAAGGTCCTATCTCCAAATACAGCAGTGTTTTTATCCTCTTTTATTTCATGGCACACTTGAACCTGTAGTTAAACTCCCACAACGCACTTAAATTATGTTGATCAAAAAAACAAACAGTGGGCCAGGTGAGGTGGCTCACACCTGTAATCCCAGAGCTCTGAGAGGCCAAGGTGGGAGGATCACTTGAGCTCAGGAGTTTAAAACCAGCCTGAGCAACAGCAAGACCCTGTCTCTACTAAAAATAGGAAAACTATCCAGGCTCAGTGATGGGCGCCTATAGTCACAGCTACATGGGAGGCTGGGGCAAGAGGATCACTCAAGCCCAAGTATTTGAGGTTGCTATGAGCTATGACACCATGGCACTCTAACTAGGGCAACAAAGTGAGACTATCTCAAAGAAAAAAAAAAGAGTGTAAAAGGGAATATACTTACTGATCTTTGAACTTTGTTTAAAAATAATTTCATTAACAATCTTCAAAAATTTTCACAGCATGCCAGTTGAAAACTCACTGAAACACAGTCACATCCTGAGGGACTGAGGGTCAGGACATTGACATAGGAAATTTAGCAGTGGAGGGTGGAGAGATACAATTCATCCCGTAATGGAAAGCATCGTCAGTTTCACAGTAGACTTTTACAATGTCGTCTATCTTAGATTAAAGTGAAATATAATTTGTTATGGTTGGAAACTTATTTATGTAATTAGTTATGTTTAACCTAATATTTGTGTTTGTTGCTTTCAAAAATTGCATTTTTCACAAACCAAACACACACGGCCAGGAGTACTTACACAAAGGGAGTGCACACCACCATGCATTATAAACAGTTTCAGCTCTAGTGTCTATGTATAGCATTTTATCAATTATGTAAATGCAGACATTGGTGAAATGAGCCCAGATTTAAATAGATGAATTTGAAGCTTATTTGGTGACTTTTGAGTAAATTAAAGATCCAATAAGAAGCAATCTAGAATAACTGTTATCAAACTTGAATGAGTCCAGGACTCTGTATTTAGCCTGGCTAACATGCAGATTCCCTGGCCCACCCCAGCTGTTAGGATGCAGCAGGTGGCAGTCCTTATTTTTAACAAGCGTATCAATGAATCCGATCCTACAATAGCCTACTGTGAAAATAGAGACTTGTTCACTTCCTTTCTTATTTCTCAAATTTGAGGTGAATCTATAATTAAAGTGATGGCATTTACTTTAATTTAAAGGTCAAAAGTTTGCCATCATGGAAGAAAAGACCATTCTGTCCTGCATCCTACGGCACTTTTGGGTAGAATCCAACCAGAAAAGAGAAGAACTTGGTCTGGCAGGAGAGTTGATTCTTCGTCCCTGTAACGGCATCTGGATCAAGCTGAAGAGGAGAAACGCAGACGACTCCTAAGCCCGTTACTGGACTGTGCCTTTATCATGAAAAAGATCTTTGCTTAAGGGATACTTGGCATTTGCAATCTGTAGATCATGAGTTCAATGTTCTTAAATCCCTGGGCCTCATTTTTTCTTGTCCCCACTGACCTTGAGGTCAAGTCTACCAAAGAGAAAGTTTTTGTATTTTTATGATGTTACACCTGGTCTTGGTCCCCAAAGTAGATGAAGTTCACTGAGTTAGTACCCAAATAAACACATAACAGATTTCTCAACAGAGGGAGCCACAGACCAATTCAGCTTCACTTTCTAGTCCCAAAGGATACAATCTGATTGAAGTTCCAGAATTTTTTAAAAGCATTCTTGTTGACTCAGGAAAAGATAGATATGTGGGTATATATGATGTATAATTTCATATAATTTGAAAATAGTAATGAAACACTTTGACTTAAGGGTTTAAATTTTTTAGATTATATCAGTGGCATTAGTTATGAGAAGAGTATCATATAACTTTTCAGATTTTATCATTTATGAGTGGACTCATCGGTTCCGGTGCAGTTTCCCTGTTGACTATTTGCTTATGGCCTTCATTTCATCCTTTGTAGACTCACAGTTATCCTTATATGTCACGTATTATTGGAAGAGATTCCGCTTGGTAACCCTCAACCCCTCAAGTGCCTCATAGGTTTTGATCATTAGCTCTGGGGGCTAGAAGGACCTTTGAATTTACCTAGTTATGCTTCCTTATAATAGGAGTAAAGGAATTGAACCAAGAAGAAGGTGAATTTCTGCCCAAAGTCATGTTACTAGGTGGTGACAGGGCTGAAACTGTAAATCTCTCCATTCCTGTTCTCATATGCTTTCTTCCACAATAATGCGCTTGCCTTATGGAACTCAGGTCTGTGACCAGCTGTGTCTTCTCTTTGATGCCTCCCAACACGAATTAGTCATTTTTGTCCTTCCCTAATTAAACTGGATTCATTCTGGTATTCCTTCTGGGCTTGCTGTATTCCAGATTTTAGGGATGAATCTCTCATCTGTAATTTCTAACAATGAACTGGTTGCATTCTCTTCTCAGTCCAGAAATTTATCAACTGGTTATTTCTTTGGGCTAAATTCAATTTCTGTTTGTTTTTTTTTTTTTTCCAAATTCATAGGAGGGCACAAATGATCAGGTTTCATTGATTGCATTTGTTAGGTAAAGTCCAAGTTGTAGTTGAGCCCTTCACCTAGCGGGTGCTGCATACCCTTAGCATGCTGCCCAGTGGCGAGAGTTGACGTAAATTCCAACCTTTAGCTGTTTCTGTTTGTCTGTTTTGTTTTTTTTTATCCTAGCAGAGACAATTTTGGCAATTTCTTCTTCCCATCATTATCTCTCCATTTTACCCATTGTTTTCTTTTGGTTAGGGTTTACCTGTATTGATCCATGCCTTTTCTGATATTAACCAACTTATGTTTCATAGAAATAAAGGCTATATTGAAATAAAACTGAGATTCCTATATATAAATGTTGTGATATCTTCTTTTGTTCAATAAGGGACATGTAAACAGTATAGATCTTATTAGGAAGGAAAATTAACACCGTGGTTATCTTACTTCTAGAGTATTTTAAGTTTACTTTGAAATTTCATATATTGTCTTAAAATGCATGTGTTAGCTGAATGGTAAAGAGTACGTAGGCACAGGAGGGTCCACTGGGCGTTCCTGGGAAACAGGTTAACTTTTTTTTTCTTACCGATGGGCTTTGCCTCTTTTCTGGCTGGAGTCAATCGCGGAGTTTTAAGTTTTGTGCTTACGAGAATACAGTGAATTAAGACATTTAAATCATTCAGGCACAATTAAATTTTTCATATGGCCACATTTTCCCAGGACTATTTCAATCTTTTAAGCTTTCTGTACTGTAACTAATTGCAACAATCATCAATAGTACCTGACGTTGCAAACAACGTTGGTTTGCCACTACCTAAAGCAATGCTGCTTTCGAAAGCCCAGGACTGCACTGTCTCATATTGATGCAATGCATAGGCCCCCAGGAGGACCCCTGCTCCCACCAGAAAGCATTCAGCATCCATCAGGATTAGTCCAATAATCATTTTCAGTGTCACTTAAGAACCAGCACCCAATCATTGACAAGTGTGACTGTGACACCGTTGTGTGAATGAGATGGTCCCCAACTGGGATAAACGACATTTCTGTCCTCAATCTGTGGTCTTTAAAGAATGTTTAATTCCTTACTTATTTACTCATCATTTTACTGGTTCATTAAATACATGTCAGCTGAGTGCTAGAGGCAGTCAGGGCTCTAAGGAAAGAAAGCAAACAGACTGAGTTCTACCAGCAAGGTGTTAAAGACAGTGGGCATCAGAAGGTGACATATGGCAGGTAGTGACAAGCGTTACAAAGAAAAACCATGGTAAAGAGGAATGATGGGAAATGCCTTTGTAGATGGGTTAACTAAGTACTGGCTCCCTAGCCAAAGTCTGGGGGACAAAAGCATTCTAGGAAGAGGGTAAATGGGCTTAGTGCCTGTAGCTCAGCAGCTAGGGCGCTGGCCACATACACCAGAGCTGGCCGGTTCAAATCCAGCCCAAGCCTGCCAAACAACAATGACAACTAAACAAAAAATAGCCTGGCATTGTGGCACCTGTGGCCCCAGCAAGAGAATCACTTAAGCCCAAAAGTTTCAGGTTACTATGAGCTGTGATGCCACAGCACTCTACCCAGGGGGACATAGTGAGACTCTGTCTCAAAAAAAAGAAAGAGGGTAAGAGGAGAGGGCTTGAGCCCGAGAGCAACAGCATCTGATTGTTGGAGTATTTGGTTCCTTGTGGTTGTGGAAATGAAGTCTTCGTTTCCTTTGTGGCTCTTAGCTGGGCCATAACTTTCAGATCCTTGTCCTGAGGGCCCCTCCCTCTCAAAGCCAGCCCAGGAAAGCTTCCTGGCTGTCAACTCTCTCTCCCACCTGGCATCTCTCTGACTTCTCCACATGCTGACAGCAGAAGAAAACTCTTGCTCTTAAGGACCTGATGTGATGAGATTAGGGCCATCCAATCATCTCCATTTTGACTAGTTCAAAGTCAAGTGTTTAGTAATCCTGAGTGCATCTGCAAAATTGCTTTTGCCGTGGAATATAATTGGACAGATGTGATATCTCATTGTATTCACAATCCTCGGATTACAGAAATTTGGGAGAGCATGTTAGAATTCTGCCCATCACTGCCTCTTTTTTGGTCCTCCTGGATCTACCAAGAAATTTTTATTTTTATTGCATTACTGGAATCTAATTTGATACTTCATTGTTAAGAAAAAGTCAAGCTAAACATAGAAATATATTTACACAGGTTAAAATCTATAATCTCACCTTTTAGGGAAACAACCTTTGAGAGTGTCTGGTGTGATCTGAAGGGAAGGCACTTTTCCCAACTGTTGGTGGAAAAGAAGTTATTCTATGTAAAATAATCTAAGGTGGTTTAATCTGAGCCACACTGGAGGACCCCGACCTGGAGCCACACCCAAGAAGCCTTCAGCATGTGGACTCGAGATGGTGGGGTGACAGTTTGGCTTTCTACGTTTTAGGGAGTTAGGGGTTACAGGTGAGGTCATATTCATTATATGGAAAATATAACATTGGTTTGGCCCCAAAAGGTGGGACATTTGGAAGTGGGAGTTTATAGGTGATAGGTGAGTTTAAAGATTCTTTAGCTGACAATTGGCTGAAAGAGATGGTCTCTGTCTAAAAGACCAGGCGTCAGTGAAAAGGATGCTGAAGATAAAGGGTCTGTTATTTAGACTCAAGGGGTTTGTTGTGTGTGCTGTGTGCTGAGGACCTGTAGGAGTGTCTTGCAGAGCCGTAGGCCTGCTAGTGAGTCACAAAGGACACCTATAAGATGGAAGGGAGCATGATGAGGCCTATCTGGTCTCCTTCTCATGGCTAGCAACTCAGTTTTAGGGATCCACCTAGCCAAGAGGGGGTCCAGGCAGTCAGTCACCTTAAGATTTTATTTTAGTTCACACAACCAGCTTATTTTTTCTCTTTGGCCTAGTAGCAGATCAGATCTAATATTTAAATGCTTTTACACAGCACAGAGTAGAAAGTTGCCTTTTGTTGACGGCTGTTGTGCCCTATTTCGTCTTCCTTGCTGCCGTCCTTGGTAGTGATAGACTTTGATTTCTTTCTCTTTCTTTTTTGTGTATCGCTTTCTTTGCTGTACTGCCCAGGCTTGGGGATGGGTGACACTGGTAACATGAAACTGCCCCTTCTGCACTCTTCAAAATATCTTATTTCTGTATGAAGCTAGGTACTGTGACCTCTCAAGTGGATTCCTCAGCCCTTGGGAGGTTATTTTTGTGCATAGGTAGTTGTTAAAATTGGTGGATGCTTCTACAAGAGGACAAGAACTGGAAGGTCCTATTCTGCCATCTTGCTGACCCCATTCCCTGAAATAGTTAATATAGTTAATCGCTGAACACGGGAATAGGGTGTGCATGGAATATGTTGACAGGACAAAAAGCTGAAACGTTGGCAGAAGCCCAAAGTCAACAGGAGAGCCGAGTAAATATTGCCTGAAATGCCACCTTCGTGCAGCTCGCAGACCGTTCATTTTTAAGAGACGAGAGAATTCCTCATCTCCAGAAACACAAAAGCAATTTCACTTTCAGGTAGCAAATTTCTCTTTTTGGTTGCTTCTGAATAAAGTGGGGGCTTTTTAACTATAATTTTTACTTTCTAAAGAAACTCTCAATTTATAACTCAATTTCCTGAGTATTTAGAGAGTCTCGAAGGAACTAATAGTTATGATATGAAGAAATATTTAAACATAAGATATTTAAAAATCAAAGCTAATACCTGACTGTTCTGAAATTTAAAAACTGGATTTAGTATTTTCTGAGTTTCTTGTTCCTTAGGAATTTGGGACGAGTATATTGCCGTGATTTATGCTACTTTGCTTATGGCTCAACTCAAGAGGTTGTTTAACTCTTGAATTTCTCTCTACCGATTCCTTTTCCAAAATGACTAGCAACAGAGGTGGCAAATCAGTAATAAACACAACAGTAGTCTGGAGGTCTACTAATGTGTCTTGGAAAGCATTTTACATTGTCCAAGACCCTGAACACAAAATATACAGAGACTCTGTTCTCTATACTTTTTTTTTTCTTTTTTTTTGCAGTTTTTGGCCGGGGCTGGGTTTGAACCCACCACCTCTGGCAAATGGGGCCGGCACCCTACTCTTTTGAGCCACAGGTGCTGCCCTGTTCTCTATATTTATGAATTGCTTGTTATGATTTGCAACTTTGCAAGATGATACATCATCTCTAATTAAGGTTCATATTAAATATATGTCAAATTGATGTGTTGTTTCCTTTTTTAGGATGATCTCATTGGGGCAAACAGCTTATCTCATGGCTTTGTTTAGTACGGCTTCCTGTGGTAAGTGACTTCTCTACAAAACATAGAAATAAGGATGCGTGAGGGAGGAGGAGGGAAGCAAGACAGACCACCCCTGGAGAATGCTGTTGGACACACAGCCTCAGGGAAGCAGACAGCCCCGAATAACTGATGCTGAGCATCCCTCCAATGTCGGGAGGCAAGCATCTCTAGAATATTGCCCGAGACACACATTGCAGACCAATCGGAGGTGCTTAGGAGTGGGAGTGTCTTGGGGAGGTGTTAACAAAAAACTCTCTGTGGGGATGGCGCTCCACAAAGCAGATTTCATAACAAAGACATTAGCCTTTATTTTTATTATCAACATTAAAAAAAATAAACTTTCCATGAAAATTCAAAAGAATGCTAGACATTTTATAGTGCCTGGGTCCAATGCAACTACCTGACAGGAACATATACTCTAGGCCACTTGGGAACCATTTCCGAAAGGAAAGTAGCTTGCTTAAATTTAACTCTGTAAACCACTCATTTGAATAGTTAGAAGAATAGTTTTTAGCACCAGGTTTTGACCTTATTTCTTTCTATAATCCATTCCATTACTTTTCACAGAATAAGGATGATGCAGGAGACTGTTTTTCATTAATCATTGTGACGCGGAATTCTTAGTGTCACAATTCTGATTCTTGGTGACTTAAGATGCACACACCATAGTTGGGCACTGTGGCTCACACCTGTAATCACAGTGCTCTAGGGTGGGGGTTGGGGGGAGGGAGGCAGGTGGATTTCTTGAGCCAGGCAATTCAAAATCAGCCTGAGCAAGAGTGAGACTCCTTACTAAAAATAGAAAAACTAGCTGGGCATGGGGGCAGGCACCTGTAGTCCCAGCTACTTGAGAGGCTGATGTAAGAGGATCGCTTAGCCCAGTAGTTTGAGGTTGCTGTGAGCTATGATGCCATCGCACTCTACCCAGGGCGACAGAGTGAGACTCTGTTTCAAAAAAAAAAAAAACAGGGGCACACCATAGTGAGTGTTACCCTACTTCTCAGATGTATGGAAAAGATAAATAGCTGTGGGTGAAGTTTACATTATAATTTTTTCAAGAAAAAGCTCCCCTCTCCAATCATAGTTCCCTTTCATCTCGCCCCTCAATCCTAATTGTTTTTCAGGATCACACAATCCCTAGTGAGTGCAAATCCACTGACTCCTAGGAAGGAGTTTAAGCAGAAATACTATGAACCAGCTTTATTTTTTTGGCAAAAAAAAAAAGAAAATTATGATTGTGCTAGAAAAATGAGAGGTGTAAATAAACAGAAAATTAGAAACTGGGTGGCACCTGTGGCTCAAAGAGTGGGGCACTGGCCCCATATACCGGAGGTGGTGGGTTCAAACCTGCTGTGGCCAAAAAGTGCAAAAAAAGAAAGAAAGAAAGATCCTTGTTGTTGATAACAAGAGGGTTGGCTCACTCTGGGTCTTGCCATGAAATGCCAATTGTATAGATGTGTCAAATTAAAACACTGCAAAAACTGCAAAAGAAAAGAAAATTAGAAACTACCTTTGGTGGCTTGGTGCCTGTGGCTCACTTGGCTAAGGCGCCAGCCACATACACCTAAGGTGGCGGGTTCCAATCCCCATCCCGGGCCACCAAACAACAATGATGGCTGCAACCAAAAAATGGCCGGGCGTTGTGGTGGGCACCTGTGGTCCCAGCTACATGGGAGGTGGAGGCAGGAGACTCGCTTGAGCCCAGGAGTTGGAGGTTGCTATGAGCTATGATGCCATGGCACTCTACCCAGGGGAATAGCTTGAGGTTCCGTCTCAAAAAAAAAAAACAAACAAAAAAAACTACCTTTGGCTTATAGCCCCCCAATACAGAAATAGACATTGTTAAAACTCTTTTGTTTAATCTTTCACACATTTTTCTGCATAAACCATTTATACATTTTCAAAGACACTATTAATTACAGATACTCTTTCTTGTGTATTTCCCATTTACAGCTCTCTTTTAAGGCAAAATCCCACACACATACCGTGTTTTTTGGAGCTTGGGAGACTTCCCTTTTTGCGGTGTCATTGTATGCACGTTCTTACACACATACTCAGTCATTTCTATAGAATACATTTTTAGAAATAAAAATCCTAGATACAAAGGTATGAAAAATTTTGCAGGTTCTATAACATGTATCACAAAATTATCTTTCAAAAAGCTTGCTCTGGCTCGGCGCCTGTGGCTTAATCGGCTGGGGCGCCAGCCACGTGC